>PISX010025651.1:0-25828 GCA_004024625.1 Mellivora capensis | reverse complement strand
CAATTGCAGGGTCATAGGGAAGCTCTATTTTTAACTTCTTGAGGAACCTCCACACTGTTCTCCAGAGTGGCTGCACCAACTTGCATTCCCACCAACAGTGTAGGAGGGTTCCCTTTTCTCCACTTCCTCTCCAACACACGGAGTTTCCTGTCTTGCTAATTTTGGCCATTCTAACTGGTGTGAGGTGGTATCTCAATGTGGTTTTAATTTGAATCTCCCTGATGGCTAGTGATGATGAACATTTTTTCATGTGTCTGATAGCCATTTGTATGTCTTCATTGGAGAAGTGTCTGTTCATATCTTTTTTATGGGCCTGCCTCCATTTCCTGGTAGCCTCTGCCAATCCCTTCTTACTGGAGAGCGAGGGGCAGGGAAGACCAGAAGGTTCACGTGCGTGGTTCGGTGGTGGGATTCCTTTAGGGCTTTTGGGCTGGGACCTGGTCATTTGGTTGCAGGGACCTGGAAATACCAGTATTTGTGGGCCTGTTATCTTATCCTAGACTGTTTCTCTTGGGAGGATTCTCCTGTCTCCTGCCTCCCGCCTGAGGGTATGAATGTGGCCATATTCATATAGACTGGGGAAATGTCTTTTTAGTGATTGGGTTTTCAATTAAAGCTCATTTTCAGCCCCTTGCTAAAACCCTCCACAGCATCTGGAACCCCCAAGCCCAAAGCCTCCAGCTCAGTAATCCTGTTTGAGATTTGATAGTGATTTAAATCCTCTCCGTTTGCCTTTCTTCCAGTCCCTGCTGTCGTGACAGCTTCCATGCTGGTGTGACCAGGTGTCAGGCAGCTACACCCCGATGGCCCCTGGCCAGCAACCTGTGACTCTGACCCCAAGCTTCCCAGGTGCCTTGGAGGGGAAACTCGGTGGACACTTGCCCGCCAGCAACCCAGAGCGGCCGGTGAGTGGACCCCTCACATTTTGGGAGATGGAGGTGACGCACCAGGCTCACCTGTCCCCAGGCCCCCAGGGCAGAGTGCCCCAAGAGCCACTGGACAGACCTTCCCAGAAAGCCCGATGGCAGACAGCAGCCAGTGACCCACAACACGGGTCGGAATGCGTCCTGCCCTGGGCTCTCCCTCCTTCCCCCTTCCCCGTCCGCTTCTGGGGTCCCTTCACCCCAGCTCCTTGGGGTCCCATTCCTAAAGAAGCTGTGTGTCCGCTGGGCCTCTGGGGCATGCGCGTGAGGAGGTCCGTGTTTGTGAAGGGACAGAGGGCCCTGGGCTTCTCAGTATTCCTCCCACGAGCCTCTGCCTCCTCTTTGCAGCCGCCGCAGAACCTACTTCCAGGCAGCCTGGAGCGTTCAATGCCTGAGGCCTTTCCACAGCTCAGTGGTGCGAGTCGCCTTGCTTTTCATTGCTTTCCTTCTCTGCAGGAGACGAGACTCCAGCCTTCCCCACCCTGATCTATTATTTACCACCTACACGTCTGCTCAGCCTCTTCTAGAAGTTCCTGGA
Organism: Mellivora capensis; assembly: GCA_004024625.1. Taxonomy (NCBI): domain Eukaryota; kingdom Metazoa; phylum Chordata; class Mammalia; order Carnivora; family Mustelidae; genus Mellivora; species Mellivora capensis. Next base: position 24,367 of record PISX010025651.1, on the reverse strand, counting down.
TATCTCTTGTCTGGCATCTTCCCTTCAGTGGTTCTCTTTGTCCTTGCAGGTCCCTAACCTAACGGCTTGCATTCGCTCTCTGCCCTGGGGCTTGCACGGGGACGGTGGGGGGCTAGGACACGTGTGTCCTGTGCCATACGCAGCCCGGATCTCAGCCTTGTCCCTGGTTCCCGAAGGGCACAGACCTGAGCTCTGGTTCTGTGTGGCTGGAATGAACGATGGATCTGGGGCGAGACAACAGAACGCGTCTGCGCTGGGTTTCCTCGTCTGTAAAGTGAGCGGGGAGAACTCACCTCTAAGACAGCCCCCTCACCCACTCCCAAAGTGCTGTTCATGATCTGACTCCTGCCTCTGGGCCTCAGCGACACTCGCAGAAACCACTGGTGCTCAGGACCTGAAGGCAGCATTGGCTGGATCTCCAGGCCCCGGGAGAGCCCGTTGCACCTGCCTCCAGGAGATGCAGGATGGGGGAGAGTTTCATCCTCCCAGGGCCTGCAGACAGCTTGTTGCAACTCCGCAGAACGTCTCGTATGCAGCACGTCTCTCTAGAATTAATTGGACATTTTCTCCCCTTCCGCGCCTTCAGAAATCTTTGTGAAACGCTGGCCTTCGGTTAGTTGGAAATTACTGGGCTTTGTATTCACGGTTTTCTTCCTTCTTCTGATTCTCTTATACGTCAGAAACACATCGGTTTTGGATAGAGGGACCAAAAAACTAGATTCTAAACCCATGACGTGTGTATATATGAACACACACGTGCAGTACACACGCCGACACGTGACTATCCTAGTGTCTTAAAGTCCCGCATCCTGCGTGTCTGTGTGCTGGGCTGTCACTCCTCCGTCTGATCTGTTAAAATCTGTCCTGATTAATCCCATTCCCCCTTCCTTTCCCCCAACATGACCCAACAGCCATGGTGTGGCAGGCTCTAGAAATCATTTCCGAATCCTTCTCAGAAACATGAGCTGTCACAGGAGGGATGTATTTCGCTGCGTCAGACCTGAAATAGCTCCTGTCTACACCCAGAGCCCGAGTTTCTCCTGTTCAGCCTTCAGACTTAGCTCTGATGTCGTCCCTCTGCGAACATCCCCTTCACTGCAGACAAGGGGAGACCGTCCCTCCTACGTTTGCCCCTAGATTCCCTGATAACTCTATTGCAATAAATACACGTTTCCGTTAGAACAAACATCACCTTGAATTATAATTATATATGAGAAACAGGACATTAGCACGAGCTTCTTGTTAGTTTTGGCTGAGGCCCCAAAGGCTGGGAACAGAGAAAACATCTGGCATTTCAAAGAGAGGAGCTAGATCACCTAGCAATTGCTTGAGGAATGAACTTAAACTTAATCGATGTTAGCTAATTGTCGGTCTCCAGCTCTAAGACACTGTGAGGCGGGAGGGGGTGGGGACGAAATCCCCTTGGAGAGGTCGTCAGAGTCACGGGGGCATTCCCCTCTCCCCAAACTCTGCCCTGGGACCACCCTCGTGATCATCGGGGATGGGTTTTTTACTCAAGAAAACTGCAAGGAGACTTCGAGGGTCCATGGCAGTGTGCCCCACAGTCTGGATCTGGTATCTCCCCTGGGGGCCGGGAGGGGAGGCTCAAAGGCAGGAGCACGTGGCTGGGCCTCCATTATTAGAATCGCAGCTTCCCATTCTCTCCACGGTCCCTGCGTGAGTGGTGCGTGAGCTGATCTTACAACCGGTCCGTTCTAAGGGGACCTCTGGGAGGGGAGCAGGACCCCCAGAAAGAGGCAGCCTGCAGGAGCTCAGGGTGGGGGGCAGATTGTAAAGACCAGCTGAGGAGAGGCATTGCCTGGTCAAAAATTGGGTGAAGTTAGAGCTCCTGGTGAAGAGTCTTGAATAAGACACAAAACACACACGAGCACGCACACGGAGAGAGAGACAGAGACGGAGAGAGAGACAGAGACGGAGAGACTGATGAATTATCTGGTTGTTTATGTAACGCAGGGATACTAATGCCAACTCCCTGTTTCTATAGCCTATCCCTGGGTGTTCTCTGCCCTCCCCTCCCCCGTCAACCTGACCTTCTGGGTTCAGACAACGCACGCAGGGATGAGCGCTTCCTGGACAGTTCCCGTCGCTGACACTGCTCCCCTGTGGCGAGCACTAGCATGTCCGGGAGTAGGACACGGGGTCACAGACTAGGGGGACACTACCCTGTGCTAGACGAGGACACCAAATGGTTATCAGTGGAGGCTCTGCAGGGTGGGGAGGGCACGGAGTCCAAGGGGCATGACCGGCTCGGTTTGATTCCGACGGTGCTTAGTAGCAGAACGCCCGAAGGAGAGTTGCAAAGCTTTGGTCCATGTCAGGGAATCTGGGAAGGGGGATCCTCAGCGAGCCCGCCTGCTGGAGCCCCGCCACCACATAGATAGTCCTCCCACCAGAACTATCCTGGCTACTTCAGAAGCGAGGGAAAGGCTCCATGTCAGGAGAGGAAAAGAACAGGAGACTTGTCTTTGTACATGCGTATAGTTCTGCTTTGCTTTAACGAAACTCAGCATGGCTGACATGATTCTAGACCAGTCGGTTTCCATGTTCAAAGCTTCCTGGGCATAGGCATCACTCGGGGGAGCTTACCAAACCATACAGATTCTTGGGTCTCCCACTCAGTGTAATTGGACACTTTGGGGTGAGCCCTGGGAACAGGTCGTCCCTGTGACCAAAAGGACCCATTTCCATTTTACTAAAAGCTGAACACTGGCTTCGTCTGTTCTGTGTTCTTCCTCCAAATTAAAGCTGAGTCTGCGGGTGAGCAATTCCAGAGGGGCTGGGGGGCCGAGGCTGCAATTAGATTTTTCTGCAGGGGTGTGATGACGGCTTATTTTGGGTTGCACGGAGGGAGGTGGGGACTGATTCTAATGACGGGCAGAATGGTCTATGAGTCACCCTCCCATCTTACTAAATGTTTGCCCACACGGAAGATTCCCTCCATCACTTGGTAATGATGCTATGAAATGGTGCTTCCTACTTGGAACAGCCTCCCAGGTAACTTATAGGACACAGAGGATCAGGAAAGTAATTAGGTTTTTGTTGTTGTTGTTACTGCCCGGTGATTCAGATGCAATTGTTTCCTTGTCATTCCTGATTTCTGAAAAGTGCACTGCCCTTTCACATCCACATGCAGAAGCCAGAGAAGGTTTACTGTTCTGCAAAACAACTTATTTCAAAGCTTTTCCTTTGTGCTCACAGCAGTGATTAAAAATAGAAACCGTGAGCCCCGGAAAGAGCTATGAGTAGATCTTCTGGCTAGGTAGTTTAGAAAAAAACCATTCTCCTCTGCATTTGGGGAGAAGAGGCAGTATTTCCAGCAAGTGGCACTTGAAAAAAAAATACCTATGATAGTGATCATGTGTCTTGGAGGTACAAGTTATTCTTAGGACACTTACTGAAAGGATGACCTGATCGCCAAGTTGGCATGCAAAGGTGCTAATGAGGGCTGCGTTGCGTTCTTGTAAGCAATGGATAGTTCCTGGATGTGTATTTTGCTATTCCTTATAGATCAATGCTCCTGTTCTTGGTAGCCTTGAGAACAGAAGGGAGCAGCCCTGCCTACTGGCAAGTTGAAATGATGGGTGTAGCTCCGTGAGCACTGTGGCCCTTCCATCCATTCTTTTACTCAATGTAGACTTACAAGGAGCTCTATGCCAGATACTGGTCTAAGCATTGGCAATACAGCATGGAACAAAATAGCCCAAATGTCTGCTACCCCAGTGGTCTTAGTCGTAAGAGTCACTATGAGTGCTTGATAGCCACTAACTGTACCCATGGAGACTCTGATTCAACATGTCTGGGCCAGACCTGTCTGACTGAAGTATAATAGGACCCGCACATGTAATTTCAAATTTTCTAGCAGCCACATCAAAACAAAAGTATAAATAAGTGAAATTAATTCTAATATCTTTGATTTAAACCCATATATTTAAAATTATGTCATGTTGACATTTAATCGATATAAAAATAATAATGAGACATTTTGCACTTTTTTTCTTTGTACTGAGTCTTCAAAATCCAGTGTGCATTTTCACAGACAACACAACTCACTTGGGAGTAGCCGCATTTCAAGTGTGTAATGGAGCCTGTGGCCTGTGGCCACCATATTGGATGGCACAGGTGCACACAGAGCCTTGGGATCTGTAATTTTGCAAGTGGTCCAGGTGATGCTCATGAATAAGCAGACTAGATGACCTGTAAGGAAGCTCCCCGTCCTAATACTCTAGCAGAATATCGGGGGCAGGGCGCACAGGCATGTGTCTACCACTCAGTTGGCAATTAACACATTATTCGTATTTTCAGAACACCAATGTCACATCTCATTTACTCTTCCCTGTGTTGCCTCCCTCCCATCCTCTGTCTCTAAACTGACAGTCAGGGCTTCTTCTTAACAAAGACATAATGGTGTTGAAGATGATCCAGAGAAGAACATTTTAAGTGATCAAGAGGATAAGGAAGCTGTCTTATGAGGATAAACTAAAAAGAGCAAAACTCTTCATGCTAGAAGAAAAAGGCTGAAAAGTAAAGCCTATTAAAGTCTGTGAGGTCATGAAGTAAATGGAAATGCCGAACATGAACGTCTCAAAATCCAAAAACAGCAGAACAAGAGGGCCTGTTGGATAGTTTGAAATAGTTAGCTTTAGGACAAATGATGAGAAAAAAAAGACTTCTTTAGGCAGCATATACAAAAGTTAGAGAGGTCGTTCCCTATGGTATAACAACAAATAAAATACAAACAGATTCAGGCAATGTTTTAGTTTGAGCCATAACTTTTTCTTTTCTTTTCTTTTCTTTTAGAAAGGGAGAGAGAACGTGGGGAGGAACAGGGTTAGGGGCAGGGGAGAGAGAGAATCTTAAGCAGGCTCCACGGGCAGTATGGAGCCCATACATGGGGCTCAATCTCACAACCCTGAGATCATGACCTGAGAGGAAATCAAGGGTTGAGCACTTGATGCACTGAACTACACAGGTGCCCCAGTTGAGCTGTAACCTTTCCTGGTATCCTGAAACATTTCATATCCCCCCAATACATAGTTAGGATCAGTGTTAGAAAGCACACTTTCCACCTGTCCACCCACCAACTCACCCACACATCTAGTCACTGAACTTTGGAAGGGCCTGTTCCACGAAATAGGTTTTCATACATAGACCTTCATTTAATATATACACCCATCACACAGAGTGGACCCTATTGTATCTATTTTACAGAGAAAGCGCAGGCTCCGAGAGGCTAAGTGACTTGCCCACGGACCAGGTTATGGGGCCAGATGTCTATAAGGCTGACCCGGAACACTCTTATGAGCAAACTTAAAAGATGCTCCTCTCTCAGGAGATCTATTGCCGAGGCTGCCTTCAGTACATCTCGTGAGGCCAAAGCCAGCATTCCCGGTGCCCCACCATGTCCAGGGCTGTGGGAATCTCCTGGCAGGTCTTCCAGCAGCTTTGATAATGTGTAGCTGCAGATGCGTTCAGTCAGTTGGCTCTGTTGAGTTTTCTTCGACAACACAGCGCGACAACGCTCACTACTCCTTTACAATGACTGGTAGTGGAGATACTAGTCACCACAGTACGTGAGAATCCCAACAGTACCAAGTGTCAGAACTAGAGAAAAACATGAAGCTAATCTTTTCCAACTTCATTGTTCGCGGTAACAGCCCAACTGATGTGATAGTGCCCTTGGCCCAGCTGGGATCAAGGACACTGTGGCCCCTAGTCCAAAGCCCTTTTCCAGTTGGTAGGCTTTGTTCCTAATGTCCTCACCCCGCTGGTGCCAAGCAACTCAGAACCTGACATTTCACTTGCTGACATTTGATGGGGACGCGTGAAATATATCACATTAGACTGTAAAATCATTAGGACGAATAACATGCAAAAATGATTCATAGCTTGTAATTGAAGATTCGATGTTGGCAAAAATTATTCTGGGTGGCTTCAGAGGAAAAGGGGACATTTCCCGCAAGTGCTTTGCTCTGTCCTACTAATGTGGCCTTGGCGCCTGCTGTGTTCTCCTTCGGGCTCCGTCCTCACTTGTCTCTCTCCCTTGGAGCCATATCCTGAGATACCTAATGTCTATTAGTTAGAGTAGAGCCCCAGTAGCAAATAAACTCCAGCTGCTCAACCCTCTTATGTAGAAAGACCCCCTTCCCCACTCACAATACTGTTGGATGTGTGTTGAGTAGATCTCCTGCATGGCTGTCCTTCCTCCTCTCACTGACCTGGTTCTCCTAGTGGCAATGACACTGGGGTCTAAGCTCTTTCCATACCTCAGCTACCCATCTTAGAGTCTTTTCCTTTAGCTGGTTAGTGTCTTTATTACACAAACCACCACATTTCCTGCATTTCTTCGACCTTTGCACCCCCCCGCCCCCAATTTTCCATGGTTGTGCTTGTCCTAGGTCATCAGTACAGGCTGGATAATTAGACGCTATGCTTAATTGGAGGCAAAGTGTCGAAGGCTACTTTGAAACACGTGGGCAGGAAAGAGAGGCATGGCTTAGCAGATGCACGGCTGAGAAAGACTGGGGGGGGTCATCTACTGTAAATGCATGAATCTTTGGTCAACATGTTGTTCTAATCACATGAGCTAATTTGGTCTCTGGCTGCACTGCGGTTCCAGTACACAGAAGGTGACCATCCCACCCGTCTTGAAGTAGTGTGTTCAGATCTGGGGATTGTGAATGGAGAGATTCAAATAAATGAGGAAGTGAAGGAAGTGGAACCTTAAGAGGAACCGAGAAAAACATGGCCCCTATTTTCAACTGTTTGTAAGTCTGTATTGTAGGCTTTGGGGTTGGCAAAATTTCCTTTGTTGACCCCAAGGAACAAGACGTAATTCATAGACAGGTCTGTTAGGATTCTAGATAGAGAACAAAGTTTAAGTCCGCAGGAAGATTCCAAGAAGGAACTGGAACCATGAGATATTGGCAAGAGTGCTTTCAGGGGAGAATGATCTTGGAGTTCAAGAAACAGCAAAATGTTTGAGTCCTGTTGGGGCTGGAGGGGCTGTAGGAACTGACGGCAGAGAAGGAGAGGGTCTCACAATTTGTCTCCTGGGCCGTAGATGTCATCTGATGGGGTGTGGGTACAAATATTGAGCCGTGGAGGGACTAGGCCTGTGTGATAGGACATTTGTGGGAAACAGAAAAAGAGGGCAGGTTCGGGGCCCGTGAGAGCAGCCTGGAGGCCAGACAGGGAAGTACGGGGCCAGGCCGCTGTAGCGGGAGCAGAGAACAGCTGGATTCAGGATTCAGGACGCACTTTGCAGATCAGGCCGGGAGAGTGTCCCCCTGGATTGGACGTGGGTTTGAGGAGAAACATGACTCCTGTGTTTATCTGTGGTCTGAGCGACGTGGTAAGTGATGGGGCCTCCCCTGCCTTCTGAGCAGATCTGGATTCTAATGATTTGTTAGTCACGGCATCTGGCTGCTACCCAGTCACTGAAGAGGAGTGCATCTCGACGTCGCTCCCCCACCACGGTTGTAAGCCCGGCGACAAATGCTTTTAGCTTCTGACGACCTTCGCCAAGTGTTCTCAGGAGATCACACCCGTTCGCTCTGGCAGCAGCTGACGCGGGAGGAGGAGTGTGGCTCTGGGGCCGGCTGACTCGGGCTCATTGGCTGTTGCAGGCCCTCGGCAGTGAGGGGCGAAGCTGCCCGTGAACCAGGGCGGGGATGGGACGGGCGTTCAGCCCGGGTGGTGGAGGCGCCCTTGCTGGCCTTCTGTGCTCACCTAGGAAAAGCCTTACCCTCCATCATACCATCCCCTCGCTCCGCAGTGTTTCCGGGGTGGTCACGGGAGCCGGGGGAACGTTCTAGGTGCTACCTCTGCCCCGTAAGAAGGGCTTAGTCTGTGTGGTGTGAGGCCTGGTGAGGGGATTCTGCAAAGCAAATCTCAAAAACCACGACCGTAAGGCAGACAGCGAGAGTCTGCCGTCGGTAAGAGAATGTAAAAGTGGTCACTGTTATCTGGGAAGGAGTGCGCCGCAACCGCAGAGACTGAGTTTCACCAACAGTGTTCCAGCTGCTAAAAAGAGGAGAGGAGAGCCTTGTGAGACCTCAGGCCTTCGTGGACGGTTTGTGGCCACGCAATAGAGTCTCGGCCCCTGGAAGGGGAGCCGGACACCGGGCTCGCAGAACCTGCCGCTCCTGGAGCCGGCTGTCCAGGGCAAGGGCAGAAGCCTGCTTGCAAGCGTGCATTCTTGGAATGGAGAATGCATCACCGCTGGCTCACCTCCCTGCTCCGTGCTCCAGGACCCCATGCGTTTCCCTCCAAGGACAGGATTGGACCCAGAGTCTCAGTCTGGCAGTTAAATGGTTTCAGCTGCAAAGATTAATCACTCGGTGTGGGAGCCAGGTCCAGCCACAGAGAAAGCTCACTGGCATGAGAGGATACCCCCAGGAATTAATGGGAATGAGGCACTACCATAAAGAATGTTCCTCATAAGGGTAGGGCTTTTCCCCTCACTGAGTGATCACTGTCCTGGAAAACTCAGTTATGAGTCAGTGTGGCCTTTGCAGTGGTCAGTGGTGTCCTGGATGGAAAGTACATAGACCAAGCTCCATGGTGTGATCAGACGGCAGAGCCCTTGTGGCAAAGTCACAGTAAGGAGGCTGTGTGAGGAAGTAGGACAAGAGAAGGAACCAGAAAGGAGCAGCGCCTGGCTTGGCTCAGGAGCCTGGGAGCGGTGAACATGCCTTGGGTCTTCAGGAAAATCTGTCCAGAGGAACAACCTGACCCCTTCCATGTAGTGATGAGTCAGAACCATGGACCGTTCTCCCTGTGGATGTGGGTTCAACCACTGTTAGGTTCCCAGGGAGGGTCCCAAGGACAGACAGAAGCCCTATCACTTGTAAGACCCAAGCTCGGGGGTCATGCGGGGTCTCCTCTGACCTGTCCTACTCATTAGAAGCGAGTCACTAAAATGACGTGCCTTTGTAGAGAAGTGATTGAGGGCCCTCCTTTTTTATGAGAGGAATGTCAAAAATTTGCGGACACAAATTAAAAGCATCGTGACCCATTGCCCAGCTCATTTTCATTTCCCCCGCCTTCTCGCCCCTCCCGCGATGCCCCGAATCTCACCTGCTGTGGGATCAGACTCACAGTCTCTCTGTCTGGGTGGGTTCGGGGGCAGACAAGCTCCGGGTTCCTCTCACCAAGTCCCGTGCCCTCCTGTGGCAGGTTCCCAGATGCTCCGAGGGCCACTGTTAGAGTCAAAGCGATGTGCTCTGGGCCAGAAACAGAGATCCAGGTGAGCACCGGTTTCGACCAGAACCTTGCTATGCTCGCTTCCTCACTGGCCCAGGAATAAAGGGGAGTCTCTTCCCTGCCCGCCCGGCTTCTGTCCCTGCCCCCTCCTCACTACCTCCATGCACCATTCCACAGGGAGGACTTCTCCAGAACAAAGAGTGTGAATAGTAGAAGCTCATTTAATCTCTCCAACAAGCCAATGAGTGTCCTAACCTCAGGCAAGACACCTCAGCTTGACCTTGGCAGGCCAAGGGCATGGTGCCAAGAACAGGCTGAGCCAGGGTTCAAACAGCCAATTCCAGAACATTCTACCATTCACCACCACTCTGCTATGGAAGTCCATGTGTTTTGAGTATAGAAGCTAAATGACCGGCAATACTTACATAAACGGGTTCCTACTATAGGATTGATGATAAACCATATCCTACCTACAGTTCAGGAATTTCACAGACTAGTAAGAAGGCCTTGACTATGGGAACGCCAGTTCATAGGTTGCTGGGACTGGCTACCGTGTGCTGGGTGCCCTCTGGAGCCAGGCACTACAGGAAGCATTCTATGGGTTTCTCAGAATTCGTGTCCCTCTACAGTGTACTTATTACAACTGGGAGTTACAGCACTGAGGATTCAAATAACTTGCCTAAACATGTGTAGCTGGGTTGTGGCTGGACAGGGTGTGCACACTTCCCTGCTTTCCGTGTAGACCTCCTGGCACCCTCTCGGCCTGCTCTCCCCGTCACATGTGCGGCCCTCTGTGGAGCGCCACCCCCCACCCCCCTGCCACCCCCTGTAGTTATCAGTTTACTGAAGTTAACGTCTGTGGCTGAAGGGGTTTTGCTGGAGCGAGCTGCCTCTGGGTCCTCCCTAGAAGCCTATGGCCAGGAGGCCAAGGTCAGGGGCTGTCGGAATTCTCACAGCATCACAGCCTCCACGACTGAGGCTCTGCCCATTCTCACTTCTGCCTCTCCGTCTTATTTTTGCCAAGGTCAAGGGCGTCCACGGGGAAAGGGAGGGAGCTCTGTCTTCTGAACATGTCTTGGGCACCGGGGGCTGTCCGCTGGTCACCTGTTTCTTTTGCTCCTCTCACACGGCCCGAGTCGGAGGTGGAGACATTGTTCACTGAGCTGATTCCTGAAGGTCACGTCACTTAGACCCGGCTACACCCACGGGCATGTGAGGGAGACAGGCGTCTGCACTGCCCAGGGCCCTTGACAGGCCACCAAAAAATGCCACTCGGCTAACAGACGTAGGGGGTGAGAGGCATGTCCTGTGTCTCAGGCTACATAAGGAGCTTTTGGAGGTATAGCCCGAGTCTGGCATCACCCCGAGAGGGACGGTTAGGAGGGACCACTCGGGCAGAGCCTGGCGTGATCTGGGGCAGTGGATGCCAGTTTCGGCTTCTGGGGAAATGAAGGCTGGTTTTGGTCCAGTCACAAGCTCACTCCTGGGCAGTCCTTCACCCCTGAGGGTCTCCGTTTTCTCAGCTGTGCGTGGGGGTGACAATGCCCTTCTCCCCTCCTTCCCAAGTACTTCAGGCCAGTGTGAGGACGTTGGCTTCTGAACTTGTAGTACAGAGCACTTCCTCTGCCCTCCCCAGCCCTGTTCCTGATGGCTCTGTCGCCCTTCCGCTTCCTTGCTTTGCTTGGTCTTCCCGTCCGTCTGTCCATCTGTGCAGTCGCATCTGTACCCATCCCCACGCAGCAGCAGATGGGGAACGGCGGGAGGCCGGCATTACACACGCTATGTCTCTTACCCTTGATTCACACTGGATGTGGGGCTTTGTTGTTAGTTGTTTGCATGGTAATTTTTATGTGTTCCTAGTGTATTGACCCTTTTTATTATGAACTGACCCTCTTTACTCTAGCAATATTTCTCGTCTTTGAGTCTATTTTCTGTGATATTGTCACTGCAGCTCCTTCACAATTATTGTTTGCAGAGAATAATCTTTTTTCATCCTTTTATGCCCAATCTATTTGCATCCTTTTAATCTAAAGTGTTTTGCTTGTTGGCAACATATAATTGGATTTTGGTTTTTCTTTTCATCAAGTTTGAGATTCTGTGTCTTTTGATTAAAGTGTATAGAATGTTCACGTTGTCAAAAGTTCATAAATACCACAAGTAAAACCAATGAATTAGTAATTGGTAGGAGTTTATGGCGCACCAAAAAGACAGTTTGCAAAGCAGGAGCACTAAACCCCCACGCGAGGAGGCACAGGGGTGTGCTGCCTGGTGCTCCTACGGTGAGAAGACAGTGGCTGTGTATCCTCCATGGTGACTGGTTATAATGTTAGGATTTTCTTAAATGCTACCAGCCTTGGGAACCACTGCAAGTTTTGCTTATGATTTTCAGGGGCAGAAGCAAGAAACAGCCCAGGTCAAGTTAGTCTTGCTAAACAAGCTAAACGAAGCTTTGCAGAAACTTGGTTTCTGTCTGCTTAGGGAATCTTCTAGGTTGGTTTCTGTCTGTTTTTGATTTTAACAATATCTACTGTAATTATCGACATGGTTGGTTTTGTATTTCATCTTGCTGTTGTCTTCTGCAGTTCTCACCTACTTTAATTCCTTTGTCCTTTCTTTATCACCTTTTTTGTGTCTGATGTTTTATGCTGTAATTTTTCTTCCTCTGTTCATGTTTAGGTATATTTTAAGCAACTTTAGTGAAGTAAAGTTAACATACAATGAATTGCTAATGTTTAAAGTTTTGTAACTGGATACATTTCAGGCTGTGTGCGCCCAGGGGCATCATGGTGCCCAGCCCAGCCCTGTCGCCCCACCCTCTCTACCTGTCCTCCACTTGTCCCCGCCCCCGCCCTTCGCCCCACCCACCCCACCTGTTCCCTGCCCCCACCGTGTCGCCCCGCCCACCCACCAGTCCCCGTCCTGCCCAGCCACACAACACAAAACCACTGGCATTATTACTGCCAACATGTTTTCATTTCGTATAACCTAGAATTTTATATAAATGGAAACCAGCAGTATGTTTATTTCATCTGACGTCACTCAGCATGACTATTTTTTTTTAAGATTTTATTTATTTATTTGACAGAGAGAGAGCTCACAAGTAGGCAGAGAGGCAGGCAGAGAGAGAGGGGGAAGCAGGCTCCCTGCTGAGCAGGGAGCCCAATGTGGGGCTCGATCCCAGGACCCTGAGATCATGACCTGAGCCGAAGGCAGAGGCTTTGACCCACTGAGCCACCCAGGCGCCCCGCATGACTATTTTTTTAAATAATAAACAAGCAAACATGATTATCTGAAGATTCATCCAGGCTGCAGTATATCAATAGTTCATTCTTTTAAACAGTGAGTAGTCCTCTGTGATAGATTGATCGCAGGTCGATAGAGAGCTATTGGCACAGATAGAGTTCTACACTACATTTTGTTTATCTGCTCACCTGTTGATGGACATTTGGGCTGCTCCCAGGCTTAGGCTATTACAAATGAGGCTTCTATTAACATTCACGTCCAAGGTTTGGTGTGGATGCAGATTTTTCTCTTGGCCATATAATTAGTAGTGAAATTGTTGGATATTTGGCTAAGTATACTTTTATAAGATATATAATTTGAAAATATTTCATCCCACTCTGACACTTGCCTGTTTTGTTTTCTTCGTGATGCATTTTGAAGAGAAGGCTTTAATGTTGATGGAGCCCAGTCAACCAGATCTTTCTAAGTACTCGCTCATTTTTAATCAGTGCCTGCTCCATCTTTCTGTATGCTTTTATTTTAAATTTCTTATCTTAGTTTTAATTATCTGTGTTTTGGAAGCTTAATCAGGGCATGGTTGAGGATTCCAGCCCACACCCAACAGGCCACACCTGAGCGAAACGGTGACCATGTTGTCTCAGGTCTCATTTTGTCTTCTCTGGGCACCGCTGTGAAGTTTGCGTGAGCAGCTATGAGGCATGGGAGTGCCCACCCCGGGGCAGACACACGATGGGGGCTTCTTCTCTTACTCTTGGCATGCTTGAGACTATTCGTAATCCTAACAACATAACTGGTATCCATCCATGCACTATGAAGCACCACAGAGAGGCCATTGCTACAAGGGTCTGCCCATGTCTCCAAGGCCAGCGTTCTGTAGGCTTCCTTCCTCATGTCTCATTTCTGCGGCAGCTCCTCTGCCTCTTCTCTGTATTTCTACAGCTAAACCAAGCATTGCTTAATTGGAAGCAGCTTCACTAGCAGCATGAACACACATAGAGACATGTAGAAAGCTGGGTCCAGGGCGCCTGGGTGGCTCAGTGGGTTAAAGCCTCTTCCTTTGGCTCAGGTCATGATCTCAGGGTCCTGGGATCGAGCCCCACATCGGGCTCTCTGCTCAGCAGGGAGCCTGCTTCCCCCCACCCCCCGCCCGCCTGCCTCTCTGCCTACTTGTGATCTCTGTCTGTCAAATAAATAAATAAAAATTAAAAAAAAAAAAAGAAAGAAAGCTGGGTCTAGCTCCCTTCACCACATTTTGGGGTGAGATGCTGCCAACTACCTACAAGTGATGCCGACATGCTGGGCAGCGGAGGAAAGCGAATTTCTGGGGCAGAGCCCCTCACAGTGAGAACCACTAAGATGTTATGGCTTACGCTTTGTTTGTCCATCCGATGCACCTTGTCTTTGGCTAATCATGGGCTTCTAGGTGATTTCAGACAATTTTTCATAATGAATATCAAAGGGTGATAAAAATACTCTTCTGAAAATCACCACTGCCCTCACTTCCCTGGCAATCAGAGGGGGGATTGACATTTCCGGGGTACCCAGACCACTTTAGTGACAAGTGTGGGCAGAGGAGTGGCTGGAGGGCACCACCTGGGCATCCCCCAGGCCTCCAGAGCACTGCCAGGAAACCCATGATGGGGAAAGGACCCCACGGAAATGACCTTGGCCCAAGTCCAGGCACGCTGGATTTTCTTGATTCAGATGCCGGGTGCAATGACAATTATTTGGAGTCAGAAAGTGTTGGCTGTGGATCCTTCTGGCTTTCAGCCCCAGCTGTGGGGAAGGGCGGCTGTCTGCTGGGGGTGTTCTTAGGTCGGCACGTGTGACGCTGGGTGGGGCCCACTGAGTCCCTTGTCTACGGACAGGCTGGCGACCCTGAGGATGGTTTGGACGCATGGGTTAGATCGGGCAGGCGCTGGACTGTAAAGGGGCCAAAGGAGAAGTAACGTGTGGTGAGCTTCACCAGACCTCCAGAACCAGCTCTTTGACCTGTAACAGGAGCTGGAAGCGGGCATCGAACAGACCTTCAGAGGGATCAGCGTCTGCATTTGTGAAGACGGGTGCTCTGGGTGAAGTGGGCTGCGTGTGGGCTGACTACGAAGATTCCTCACTTACTACAGAGGGGCCTTAGGGGAACCAAAGGACAGCCAGGCCTTTCCAAAGCAGGTGAACCCATCCAATCAAAGTCAGGGGTCATTGCGTCGTCTTCTCTGACAACAGGGTTTCCCGGGAAATTGTTATACAAAACTTAAATGTGCTCATCCTCAACCCTGCGGGGGATGATCTGTGGGTGACAAGGACCCCCGCAACTTTATCCCCGTGCAGCAGAACCGAGAAGTAGCCTCTGAATTAAACTCAGCTACAGTCCAGGATTTTTTTTTTTTTAGTTTTTCAATTGAATTATGGAGTTTATTAAAAAATAAAAGACAATTTGAATATTATCTATCAGGCATCCCTCCAAGTTACCATAAAAATGCAATTTAAATGATGAGAATGTATTTTTAAAAATCAGAAATGCATATTTACCGTGTTCCATGAAAATTTAATGGCTAAATATTGTGTGCTTTTCATTCAATTATTGTGCAGATGAATTATGTATAGGGAGTACCTGGTGCTTATTTCCTTATTTACATTTAGGAGAAGCTCTCCATGCAGATGGCAGGCAAAGGGGGGTGCAGGAGGGGCGGGAGGGCGGGGGCCGGCTTCGCTCGGCACAAGGGGCCATCTGAAGCCTGAACTGGGAAAACAGAAGCAGGCTGGAGAAATTCGGTGGCTTGGACAACTCTGGCTCCCGGCAAACAGTACCGACCACTGATAACTCACCTCGTTCCAGAGCCATCGCTACCCAGCACTATGTGTATGTCCCCGGGCTGCACTGGGGGGCGAGCTTGGCCAACAGCTCATCACCTCCAGCACCTGCATTCCACGCATGAGACCAGGGTGCACCGTCTCTTGCGCAGGGTCACAGAGCCTTGTGTAGGTTTCCTTGCCCCTCACTGCTGCGCCTTCTACCTGGCAGCAGTATGTAATTGACCCTCTCTGCCTGGGTCCCCTTGAAACTTGGCTTCTGGGGGTCACCCTGGCCACAGCCTGGAGCAGAGCATAGCAGGGATCTTTCCTCCCTGACCTTCAGCTGAACAGTGAGTCAGACCCCTGGTCCCGCCTGGGTCTTCTGCTGGGTCTCACCCTGGGTCCCAGCTCTGACTCCAGTTCCCAGACCTTGATCTCAGATTCTTGCTGCACTTGGAGCAGCACGTGGAGCCTGTGGTTTGGGAGTTGGCGGGGTGGTCTGTGCTGCTCCTGCTGGATTCGGTGCCGCTGGGGTCTCTGTTCTTCATGGCCCCGCCTTCATCCTCTTTATACCTGACTCATTGGTTTTCGGTGCAGTTCCTGGAAACCGAACAGTTGATCCAAAATTGACAGGCCCTGGTGTCCCTGCCTACTGGCCACCACGCCTCCTTCTGAGTGGCTGGCCAGATTCCCCGTGGGAAGCCCCTGGCTTTCTGCTGCTAGGTTGCTTCCTGATTGTACAGTGAACCCTGTTTGCAAGAAAGCAGCCGCCGGCTTTCATATTCTAAGTTGGGCTGTTCCTGGCCCCTACATCATGTGTCCTGATCCCCCTGCCAACTCCCACCCTGCAGCACTCCAATCTACCCCGCAAATGTGGTCTATTTGTGGCTTTGAGCTCAAAACTCCCTTTGCCATTGTCCCTTGGACATCACTGTGCATTGGCGGGGGCTTACCCAGCCAACCCTTCCTAGAGGGGAGCCGCACCCTTGGCTCAGGGGCAAGGAAGAGCAGCCTTTCCCCCGGCCTCCTGCTGAGGTCTGAGGGATGCGCACCGGGGCAGGGGCATCATGACCACCTCTCCTCTGTGCTCAGCAGCCCAGGGCACCACCACTCCAGAGCTGCTCGCCCCGGCTGCCTCACTGTGCCCTGCTGGGCCAGCTTTGTTGCCGGCGGCGTCCTCAACTAACCAGCCACCTGGGGGGATGGCACGGTCTATTATGCATCTATCGACTTTAATAAGACACAGCCTCCGAAATATTAATATGTAAACAGTGGTATGTTTTAGAATTGCATCTTTATCACCATCATTATTCCCTGTTTTGAAGACTGAATACGCAACCCACACCCTTGCAGGAGTTCTCAGATCACTTAACATGTTTAGTTAGTCCTAGTCCTATTTCGGTTTTTTTCCCTTTATTTCTCATTTTTTAAACTTATCTGACTATGGCTACTGTTTTATGCCACAGCTATTAACGGCCAATAGGAATATGTTTCCATAGCATATACTGAGGAGTGTTAGGTCAATATATGAAAAGCCCATGGCTCATAACAGACCTCCAGTATCCCACCCCCTCTCCTTCTTGCTTTCCCTTCCTGCCAGCCTGACATCGAGTTTTAAACCTTCCATGGAAAGCTCTTTCACCTCTGTTTTTTGATGAGTGAAAATCCTGTCTGTATTTTTTCCTGGGACAACAGACATGGGTCCATGAGGGACTGTGGCAGACACAATTCTGAGACTGCCTGCGAAGTCCTTACCCCCTGGTGAACACACAGCTTCTCCCGCTACCGAAACACTAATCAAAGTGCTTCTCTGAAGGGGTTTCCAGAAGAGCCCAGAACAGTTGGCTTTAACACTGGAAGATTATCAAGGTGACCTAACCAGGTGAACCCGTAAAAAAAAAAATAAAAACAAGACCTTTCTGTTGCTGGAGAGATTCAAAGCATGAAGGGCATTTGATGTGTGAGAAGTTCTCCTCTAGGGTGTTGAAAACAGGGACCATGTGACAAGCAATACAGGTGGCCTTTCAGGGCTGGAGCGGCCCCTGCTGACAGCTGGAACCTCAGTCCTGCAACCACCAGGAACTGAATCCTGTCACCTACACTGAGGCTCCGGCTGGGGATGCAGACCGGCGGACTCTCTGAGCAGAGACTCTGACCGTGCACTCTCCTGGCCCGGAGAGCTGGGAGGGAGCTAAGTGACAGGTGTTGTGTGTGGTATTATGCAACAACAGAAGAGTAGCCCGGGGACTTTTTTTTTTTTTTCCTTTTTGCAGAGGGGGAACTAAGGCTAAGAGAAGTAAGTGGTAGCTCACGTTCTCTGATGTGACTTCCCTAGGTGCCACACCGGTCCCCAGAGGTGGGACCGAGGTCCCCACACAGGTGTCCCTTTCAAATGACAATTTTGTTAAAGAAGAGGAAACACCTGGTTTTCCATCAGATTAATCCAATTAGTCATCTGAGTGCCGGCGATTGCTTATCAATATTTCAAGACCCCCTGAGCTCTCGGGTGGCCGAAGCAGGGGAACTGCAAACAGTACCCGCCCTTCCTGCCTGTCTTTCGTCCCCATCTAGGGACAAGTGCAGATGGTATGACCACATGAACGCTGTCCTCTACCTGAGCTGGTTTTTGCCTGGGATCCTGTTGCTGAGGATCTGAACCTGCATGGCTCTCTGTGGGGCACCCGCGGTGGGTGGGGGACAGATGGCTTTGCAATGGTGACAAAGCTGCTTCTCTGCTGCCCTTCCCGGCTGCCGGGCTCCATCTGCTTGTCCTTCCAAATTTGGCTTCTGATGAGAGGGCGCAGAGAGAATCTGGGCTTTGGGGGTCACATGCTCCTACCTGTACTTCCCTGTTTCCTGGGATCCCAGCACCAAAGTCAGCCTCATTGGGTGGGCGCTGGAAGGAACCAGCTCCATATGCCGGGTCACACACTCAGTCCGACTCTTCACTGCGAGGTCTGCCTGCCTGGACCGGTCAACCCAGTGTCCATCCAGAGCACCACATGGTGTGACCTGGGGACCCGGGACCACTGACTCTGTCCTGGGCCCAGGCGAGTAGACAGCTCCTGACTAAAGGGGACCCCGCACACCATTAGCTCCCACCAGCAAAGCTCCCGAAGCACCTGTGACTGCAATACCTGCTCGATGATCCTGGAACAACGCGAGCACTGAAAAACGCCATGTCAGTCTCCAGGGAGATGCGAATAAACCGCACCAGCGCGGGTGCTTATTTTGGGGGGAAAAAAAGATAAGTGTCTTATTATTAAAGGGAGTATAATAGGTTGGACTTTCCTCAAAAAAAAATTAAAAATAGAAACACCATACGATCCCGCAATCTTGCTTCTGGGTATTTATCCAAAGGAAATGAAACCAGGGTCTCAGATGTAATACCTGTACTCCTGTGTTCACAACATTCTTCGCAAAGACCGAGCTATGGAAGCAACCGAAATGTCCTTCAGTGATGGAATAAAGAAAATGTGAGGGGGCGCCTGGGTGGGTCAGTGGGTCAGGTCATGATCCCAGGGTCCTGGGATCGAGCCCCGCATCGGGCTCTCTGCTCGGCAGGGAGCCTCCTTCCCTCTCTCTCTCTGCCTGCCTCTCTGCTTACTTGTGATCTCTGTCTGTCAAATAAATAAAAATCTTTGAAAAAAGGAAAAGGAAATGTGGTGTATACATACTGTGGACTATTACCGGCCTTAAAACAGAAGCCCCAGCATTTGTGTAACATGCATGGACCTGGGGGGCGATATTCTAAGCGAAAGAAGCCAGACACGCACAGACACACACTGCGCGATCTCATCTACGGGATCTAATGTGGCCAAACGTGGAGAAGCCGGAAGGAGCGTGGTGTTTGTCAGGGGGCTGCGGGGGAGGAAGACTCGGGACATGTTGGCCCAGGGTATAGAATTTCAGTTGTGCATGGTGAATGTGTTCCGGAGACCTAATGTGCGGCATGGAGACCGTAGGGAACCCTCCGTGTGTACTTGTTCTCACACCCACAGAAAGTAGCTCTGTGGGGTGGCGGGAGGGTTCATTGCCCTGACTGTGCTGATTATTTCACAATGTACATGTATGTGCCATCATTACAAGGTACACTTCAAATATATACGGTAAAAAGGAAAAATAAGGTATAATTTCTACTCTCAAATAGCTTATGGCAAATAAAATACAGACTCGCGTTGAGCGTTGAGCGAGATAACTTGAGATGCAGACACGGTTACTGCATAACGTCCCAAGTCTGAAGAAGCACTGTGGGTTGAATTTGATTGGACGTATTTGGGGAGGGCATAAAACTTGAACCGGGTCTTGAAAAGTTAATATCCAGTTCTAGAAGCCTATCTTTATTTCAGATAGACACTTTGATAAATACATCCATTGGAGAAGATTTGGAAACAGAAAAGATTTGAGAAGGCAAACATTTCTTATCATCCCCTAAGACTGAGATACCAAGCTTGTAAAACTTTTATTTTGCCCATTATCCTAGTTTATTTCTTGTAGCCTGACTAGAATTTGTATTTCCTCTGGGACTGATACAGTTCTGAGACATCTTAAAAATGAAGCACAATGCAGAATACAAAAAACTTCTTAAAGTACAGCAATCCTCTTATGGCCTCGTGAAAACTTCTTGACTTCTGCTAACTGATTGTATCCTCCTTGGTTCTTGGTTCTTCATTACCAAGGCAAAAGAGAAAGGCATCGACTGTGTTTCTGCTTTCTGCATCCAAACTTTCTGCTCTCTTTATCCAGGTGTTTACTTTTTTGTTCCAATGGGAGCGAGTTGAGACTGGCTGTCTCAATGCAGTTGGACAGAGATCCAGCCAACAACGCTTAGATACAAGAGTAATTCAGAGTTTACAAAACACTTTCATAATCGTGTGGCCGCAGCCCACCCCCAGAATGGGAAAAGGCCAAAAGTACATTTATTAAAAGCATTAGGCAAGGTCAGATCAGGAAGCCATGCTAGGAAGACCTTGGGCACTGAGTCCAAGGCTGATTGGCCATTTTCTTCCAGACATGGGGATGGTTGCAGAATTGCTTGTTTGAGATTACCAGAAAGAAAGACCCCTCCTAAAGCAACCTGTATTGCCCTGAGATCCTCCTCTATCAAGGGAAAATACAGAGAGGGCATCCTAGCTGGGGTTGTTATAAGGGACTAGCCAATCATAGAAGGTCTTAGAGGGGAGAAATTTCCCAAAGGGGGTTGAATCTTTCTTGCCTCCAGACCATGGGTCTCATACCTGTTATTTTAGCAGGAAGAAATGGGACCTGCAGGTCAGGCAGATGTCCATGCTGGAATCCAGGGGAGGAGTGAAGTATAGTGGGAGGGAATGAGGAAGAAGGTCCTAGAGGCATTTATGTTGGGAGGTAGGGATTCTTTTGGGTGATCGGAGGGCTGGGGTGCTGAAAGTGAGGAGGAACCGATGCTAGATTTGGCTTCACAAAGCAAGGTCAGCCTCCTGTGTTTCTTCTATGCAACAGAAGACACATGTCTCTTAAAGGAAATGAACTCAAGGAAAAACTGCATTCCAGACCTGAAGTAAAAACTACCCCAACTATGAGGATCACATTGTACTCAGCCTACAATGAAAATCTGGAGAAGAGAGGGTCCCACATCAGATCCTGCAGGCAGAGGACTAGAGAGAGACAGGGTGGTACCCAGCCCCTGATTTTGACAGAAAAGAGGCCCAACCTAGTCATTGTTGAGGAAACAGGATCAGAGGTTGACCTACCATAGACCACTGTCCCCTGTCCCATGGGCATGTGTCTAAGCCTCAGCCAGTGTTAGCAATCAAAGGGAGTGAGCCTAGCAGCAGAGTCTGGGCTTTAAGGGAAATTCTGTGCCTTCCAATACCAACTCCTCTGCTAATTGGCTGGGTGATCTTGGAATAAGTCTCCTTATCTCTAAAATGGGTATAAGACCTCTTCGGGTCACTTGAATTAACAGATAAAAGTATAAGATGATCTATTAAGTTATGAATCCATTTTTAGTACAGGTATGTCCCAATTATTGCATGGGACAAAATTAATTTCAACATTAACTTGTTGTTGTTCTGAAATTAAAGTGTAACTAGGTATTCTGTATTTAATCTGGGAACACTACTGATGTTGCATTCATTACCCTAAATACTCCTTATAGGAAAATCCAGGCATACTGGATGCACATAGCAAGCATTAAAGTATTAATCGCCATTCTTTTTATCCTCTGATTATCTGTTAAAAGCCACTTACGTACTTTATCAGAAAGCTAAAGTTTGAAATTCTTATACAACTTGCCCAAGATGATACAGAGTTTATTATGTCTCCAAAGATGGAACTCAGATCTGCTGATGCACCGCTGTTGACTTCTCTACAACATCTCACTGGTAGCAGCAGCTCTCAGTAGACTGTTCTGGAGGGGATAAACATCCATCCGTAGTTTTCTTTTAATGATTTCTTCTTTGAGCCTAATGCTGCTTCCTTGCTATGTAGAGTGACCAACAGAGTCAGCGTCACCAGGGAGGTTGTTAGAAATGCAGAATCGAAGTCCCGTCCTTCATTAGAATGAACCTGTTAGGAAAAAATCCCCAAGTGGGTTGTTTGCACATTAACGTTTGATAAACTTTTCTAACTCAGCTTCTGTTTTTGGCCTTCAGAGCAGTGGTCCTTACTCCTGCCTGTAAATTAGGATCACTTGAGAGGTTTTAGAACCTCCTGAAGTATGAGCTGTACTCCTGGATTAAAATCCAGGGATTTTAATTTAATCAGCCCAGGGTAGGCCCTGGGAATTGGTGTTTTCTTTCACCTCCCAGGTGAGCCCAATATGCAGTGTTGGCTGAAAGCTACTAACAAAGAAGCAGCCCATGGAATGGGAGAAGATCTTTGCAAATGACACTACAGACAAAGGGGCGATAGCAAAGATCTATCAAAAACTCCTCAAACTCAACACTCAAAAAATAGACAATCAAGTAAAAAAATGGTCAGAAAACATGAACAGACACTTCTCCAATGAAGACATACAAATGAACTGTATGACTGTATGACTTTGGGTAAACAAGTGGGTTGCTGTTTTCTCCTCACTTTGTCACTCAAGCAGAGACACAGACTCCCTCCCTTCCTGAATCCAAGCATTGTCTATAATGGAATTTCCTGAATGTTGGGGGAAAGGGAGGCAGCCTTAGTCAGCTTTGACCACCATAAAAGACCATAAGCTAGGCAGCTGGAATAACAGAAATTTCTCAAAGTTCTGGAGGCTAGAAGTCCAAGATCAAAGTTCTGGCTGATTTGGTTTCTGATGAGAGCTCTCTTTTGGCTCATATTCAGCCACATTCTTTCTCTCCTCACACGGACTTTGTGGAGTATGTGCACACAGGAGTGGGGAGGGGGAGAGCTCACTCTCTGCTGCCTCTTCTTACTAATCTTTTCAGATCAGAGCCCCCATCCTCATGACCTCATTGACTCCTAATGACTTCCTTCCTTCAAATGCAGCCACACTTGGGGTAGGGTTTCCACACATGCATTTGGGGGAAGACATACATTCAGACTATAACCAAGGCATATTCTAGATACCAGGGGAACCACTCAACATGTCTGCCAATGGACACCCTCTTCCCTGTCTTATTCTGTCCTCAGTGGGAGCAAGGCTCACTGCCATGCTTTTGAGGGGCTCCTCTCCTCTGATTCCCAGAGTCCCACGTCCTTCAGCATTTCTGTCATCCAGGCTTTCCACAGGCTATTATTAACCAACTAACATGAGAACACTCTGGCCCCGAGAGGGTTCCTTTTACTTCATTAAGGAGAATTATCAGCTCTTCTTGTCTCAATACCTCCCTCCATCATTCTGATTTTCTTAAATCTTATGAAGTAATGGGTTCAATGGCCCAGTGAACTATTGCCATATTCATGCATTCAAACTGATTTATCGACCTTCCGCATGCCAGGCATTGTGCTGAGTGATGGGCAATGTAATGAGTCTCGTGGAACTAACATTTATGGAAAAGTAAGAAATCAGACTTAGACTGGGTGTCAGAAAAGACATGGGAGGAAAATGCCCTTTGATCTGAAATCTGAATAATGAATAAGTTTGCTTGGCAAAGGGTGGGGGGGTGGCTGGGATGAGGTGAGTGGAAGGCATAAGCAATTGGAGAGATCATTCGTGACAGAGAGAGAGATGTATTATCATTAGCAAATAAAATATCAGAACTTTAAAGGTGTGTTAGTCAAGGTCCAGCTGGAAAAACAGAAACCACCTGTCACTTTTTAAAATTAATTAATTTTATTTATCTATTTTATTTATTTTTAAAGATTTTAATAATATATTTGGGAGATAGAGAGAGTACAAGCAGGGGGAGGGGCAAAGGGAGAGGGCGAAGCAGACTCCCCACCAATCAGGGAGCCCAAAGTAGAGCTTGCTCCCAGGACCCTAGGATCATGACTTGAACCAAAGACAGATGCTTAACTGACTGACCCACCCAGGTGCCCCCACCTGTCTTAACCAAAAGGAATTTAATAGAGGAAATTGTTTATTTTGGCAAAGAAAAAGCTAAAGAACCAAACTTAGGACAGCAAGACAACATAGAGATTAACAACAGCTGGCAGCTGTTCTTAAATTTAAAAACTTACAATTTTTACAAGATTTGTGTACTTTGTACTTTAAAACACATCATTAAGAAAGTTAAAATATAAGTCATAAGAAAATATTTGCAAATCATCTCTCTGATAAAGGATTGGTATACATAATATATAAAGAACACTTACAACTCAATTATAACACAAAACAACCCAATTTAAAAATGAGACAAAAGGTTGATATCCAGGATCTATAAAGAACTTCTCAAACTCAACACACAGAAAACAGATAGTCATATCAAAAAATGGGCAGAAGATATGAACAGACACTTCTCCAATGAAGACATACAAATGGCTATCAGGCACATGAAAAAATGTTCATCATCACTAGCCATCAGGGAGATTCAAATTAAAACCACATTGAGATACCACCTCACACCAGTTAGAATGGCCAAAATTAGCAAGACAGGAAACAACATGTGTTGGAGAGGATGTGGAGAAAGGGGAACCCTCTTACACTGTTGGTGGGAATGCAAGTTGGTGCAGCCACTCTGGAGAACAG
>PISX010025650.1:0-25826 GCA_004024625.1 Mellivora capensis | reverse complement strand
CCTGCTGTCTCTGCCTCGATGGTCACACGGCTGTCCTCCCTCTGTGTGTCTGTGTTCAAATGTCCCTCTTCTGACGAGGACACCGGTCATGGGGCCCGGGCCTGCCCTAAGTCCAGACAGCCTCGTCTCCGTCCTTAACTGATCATGTCCGCAAAGACCCTGTCTCCTTGGAAGGTCCCACTCTGAGGCCCCGGGTGGACCTGAGTCCGGGAGATGCTGTCAGCCCAGTGTGTATGGGCCAGGGGGTGGTCACAGAAATCCTCCCGTGCCTGGCGGCGAGGAGGGGGCCTTGCTGAGACAGGCCGTTTGGTTCTGCGCTGTGCTGGCCTGGGAAGGTGGGCATCCAGACACACAGCCAGTGGCCGCTGCTCCCACAAGTAGCAGACGGCGGGGCCGAAGGGCCAGTATCAGTTGGGATGTTTAGAAGGACCTTTGTTTTCGGGACTGAAGCCTGGGTCGAGGGCAGGAAATGGGGCCGTGGGCGGAGGAAGAGTTTCCTGAGACAGTGTCTGGTTATATAAGTTTCGGGACGGGAGGCAGAATTTGTGTTAATTGTTGTAACCTAGTTTAGTTGGCCAGTCCCTGTCACGTGAAGGGGCCAGGAAAGGCGTGTCGGTCACAGAGGAGTCCTCAGGGCTGGGCCTCGCTGTGTGCTGGCTCCCAAATGCAGCACAGACCGGGGCCTCTGGGGCCCTCTGGCCCGTCCTCCATGCCCCCAGAAGAAAAGTGAGCTCTTGAAGTGAGGGGGAGGTAATCCAGGAGAGGAGGCGGGTTCCCAGAACGGGCTGGGGCAGCGGGGTGTGGGAGCAAGAGCTGGTGCTGTCCTTGGGGTCCACACCCGGCCGGACCTCGAGGGGCCCCCCACTCCTGGGCCCAGGACTACAGGAAGTCGGCGGCTGGCTCTGGAGGGATGAGCTGCGAGCCTTGGGGACTTCCTTGGTGGAGGAGCAGGGTCCCCAGTCTCTCCCCATGCCTCTCCAAGCCACGCAGACCCACCTGGGCCAGGCCGGGCTGCAGAGTGAGGGCCCCCAGGTTGTGGGGAGCTGCCTAGTGGTTTTGCTCTCGGTCTCTTGTCAGATTCTTAATAACTCAGGAAAATGGAAAGGAAAACAACTTCTGGAATGATTTGAGAGTAAGTTGCCCTGAGTGGTCACCGCGTGCCGTGTGCACGGCCCCTGGTGGAGTCTGAGCGCGCCAGCCCGGGTCACAAGGGTCGCCCCTTGCAGCTGGGTCCAAGCACGGGCCCGGGCTGCCTTCAACGTTGTAATTCAGAAAAATTCTAGTTGCTTATGTATAAATTTTGTCATTTTAACCAGTTTTAAGTGCTACTCCAGGGGCGTCAGGCCACTCACACTGTTGTGCGCCGTCCCTCCGTCCGTCCCCTCCGTCCGTCCCCAGACCGTGGTCCTCTGCCCAGACTGGACTGAGTCCCGGTACACACGGGCCCCCTTTCCCAGCCCCGCCCGTCCCCAGTCCGTGGCCCCAGCGCCTGCTCTCCGCCTCTTGTGTCTTTTTCTTCCCGCTCTCCCTGTGTTGCGGGAAACACAACATCGCGTCTGCGATCTTGACCGTTTTTGAAGTTTTGTGGTTCAGTGGTGCCAAGTGACCGGCCACCGGCCACCTCGGGACTTGTCCTCGGGCAGGTAGGAAACCGGTCCCCACGAGACAGCAGCTCCCCTCCCCGTGTCTGTGGGTCCCAAGGTCCCGGAGCCTCACGGGGGCCGATCCTGCGGCGTTGGCCCCTCTGCGTCCTGCTGCTCTCACGGAGCGCGGTGTCCTTCACGGAGCATCGCGTGGGCTCCCACCTTCTAGGCTGAGCCACGTTCCACGCCGTGGACGGACCACGTCTGCTTGCCCATTGCTGTCGACGGACACTTGGCTCATTTCCACGTCTGGGCTTACTGAAGAACGGCGCTGTGAGCGTGGGTGTGCTATGACGTGTCTGAGCCTTCCTGTGTCTCTTCGGCTCCCTCAGTCTGGAACCTTCCGTGCTCTTTCTTGGCTCTGGACTCCAGGCCGGTTTTGCAGAATGCCTCCCCGCCTGGGTTCGTCTGAGGCCAATGTGCGGTGGCCGGCAGGCTCCCGGCGGTGCATCTCGGGTGGGGAGGCCGTGGTGCATGACTGTCCCGTCTGCCAGAGGTGGCCTCATTCACTGGGGGACACTCTGTCTGCTCTGTGTGTTTCCATGGGTGGAGGGCAGTGGGTGCCCTCCACCTGTGGGCTCACGCCACACCCCTCCCATCCTGCCTCTGGCCATGCTCCTCTGTGTGTCCTGTGTGTCCCCAGCTCCTTCTCAGGACCCCCTCGATCTGGTGAGACCTCCTTTTGACTGGACCAACCACGTCTGCAGAGACCGTGGCTTCAGTAAGAAAACACCGTGAGCCGGCAGTGCAGGGGCGAAGGCCCTGTTCCCAGTCCCACCATGCCACCACCTCACTCTCTCCTGCCCCTAGTCTTGGAACAGCAGAGCTGGCCCCTGACCCCCTGAGCAGGGGGATGTCCCTCCATCCCTGGTCTGAGGTTGTGCCTCTGACCTTCCTCCTGGGCTCCCTTCTGCTGAGTGTCGGGGAGGGTGGTCTCCATCTCTGGGGCTGGGGGGGGGGGCGCAGGGTTTCCAGCCTGGGATCGGGCCAGCACGTGTGGAGCCCTGCTCTGGAGTGGGGCCACCGAGTCTGATGGCCGTTGTGCCTGCGCAGCTCAGATGGAGGAGGAGGTCCTGTAGCCGGAAGACAGGGCCATTCCTCCTGCTCCAAGATTTGATGGGATTGAGGCAGTCAGCAGAAAGTCCTAGTCCTGAAGGGGGCCATACACAAAGGTTGAAGTTAGCAGAATAAAATTAGCCACTCTTGGAAGACATGTTTCTCTTTGGGAAGAAGGAAGGAAGCCAGCACCCAGGGCTTGAGGACGGCCAGCAGGACTGCTGGGCTGCCAGCCAGCCCCACGGGGGGCGTTAAGCCGGTGCACAGGACAGGGGGTCAGGGCTCTGCATGGCCTGCCAGCCGCCGAGGGGCACTGTGTACCGTGGACCTGTCCCTAGGGCTCCAGGAGGCCCAGATCTTCCCACCGATGGCCCCAGGGGTCATGGTGTTCTCAAGGAGGTGCTGCCGGGGGCAGGCTGGTGCCTCTCCCGGACTGGGTGCTGTGCTCTGGGCTTTATAGGCACCCCAGGCTGGGGTGCGCATGGGTCAGCCTCCCCCGGGGTCAGGCTGCTGTCCCCAGTGAGGCATTGGGAGGAGGCAGGTGCCCTGGTGTCCAAGAGGTCCAGCCACCAGCTTAGGGCTGCAGGCCAAGGCTTGGGATGGCCCCGCTGGCTGCTCCCCTTGTCTCGGACACCTGTGGCCGTTTTAGGAGGGGACCCCCCCCCCCCAACAGAGGGGCTGGGCAGTCACGGCTTTACTTTGGAGTCGGCCCAGAGCTGCTGGCTGGGAGTTCTCAGGAGAGTGTCTGATACTCCCCTCATTTTGTGGAAGGGACAAAGAGCTGAGCAGGGGTGGTGACGATCGTCCCCACTGATGGTTTTCTTGGGGTCCCAGGGTGCTGCTCTGGGGGTGCTGGGGTGGTTGCCCGCTGCCCGCCCAGCCCTGCCCCCGTCCCAGATCTGCCTGGTCACGTGGGTAGGTCCTCCAGCCAGGCAGGCAGGATGAACGGGGGGCTGCTGCGGGGGGCAGGACGGCCCCGCCGGGGACCCTCAGGAAGGGGCGGGTGTCCTGGTCTGGGTGGGGTGGCACTGCGGCGGCTGAGGCCACAGGTGGGGCCGCCCCTCTGCTGGCCGGCGGGCATTCCTGGTTTCCGTTCCTCCTCCCTGTTTCTTAACTGCGCTTTTCTAACAGTTAACCCAACGGAGCCCCGGGGCGAGCCCCAGCAGCTGTGATTACATTACAGTCGCTGATTCCCAAGAAACCCCACGAGGGAATTCGTTCAAGCCCGCCGTGGAGGCGGGCGCCCTGCACATCTGAGCTGCCAGGCCTCGAGATGCCGCCCCTGTCCTATGGACGGCCATCGGGCAGGGACCCCGCAGGGACAGAGGCCCCTGCCAGCTCCTGGTGGGCACCATGTCGGCAGGCTCTCGGCTAACACACAGGCTGACCCCGTCTAGCCTCCGCTCGGATCCCCTGCCGGGGACCTGGCTGGCCTGGGGCTCCGGCCACCTCTTTCCCTCTGCGTTTCCAGTGGCTTGGAGGCCTGGCGGCTCCCCAGGTGGGCGCCTGGGTCCTGAGTTTGGTTCGGTGTCCGCCCGTGGGGACTCTTTCCCAGGTTCCTTGTCCTGGAATAGATGAACACGCGTGGCCACGTCATGTCTTTACCCCCGAGACTGTTGGAGATCCTTGACCTTGGGCTGTGGTGTTCTAGGTCAGCCCCTTCTTCTGTTTGTTGGAGCAGCCGCCCATGGGGTTAGCCATCCCTGGAGGGGCTGTCCAAGGCCGTCCCCACACACACTGGCTCCTGCTCACACCGCTGGGCCTGGGCTGGGGGCTGCTCATGGTGGAGGGGAGACCAGTGGGTTTTCCTGGTGCCAGCCTGGGGCCCAGAAACGCTGTCCTCACGGCGATCAACAACACAGCGGTGCAGTTACTGACTTGTCCTTGAATGTATAAAGTCAGCTTTACACTCGTGCTGGAAATGGGGTCTGTTCACCTGTCACCGACGTCCCGGCCAGTCTGGAAGGCCGTGGTGCCCGCCCGCTGCGCGAGGTGGGTGCTTTACTGAGTCCTGCGGCGGCCCAGCTTGGGGCCGAGTGGCTGTGCTCTCCCCGAGCTCCTTCTGCCTGGGAAATCAGAGTGCCCCGCCTGTGTCTGGAGAGGAGACCCCCGACCTGGTCTACTCTCTGCCCCCCTAGAGGAGGTAAGTGGAAGCCCCACACGGTCGCCTTTGTCGGCTGCATTCTGCACAGCCTGGGTGGGGGGGTCTGTACGTTTGCTGTAGAGTTGATGATGGTTTAAGAGCCCAGCACGGTGGGCTGACTCGGGGAGCCCTGACCACGCAGCTTTCCCTGGACGGAGCCCACAGGGCGGCAGAGGGAGGGAGGGCCCCGTGGCCGCAAGTGGGACTCTACCTGTGCATGGACCCAGCCTTTGCCTTAGTCCCAGAGTCCATGCAGCTTCCCCCCTTTCTTGCTTGAGGGCCAGCTGAGGCAGGAAGGGCAGGCCAGGTGTCCCTTGTCCAGGCTGTACCTTGACGGGTCACGGGCTGAGCGCCAGGGAGCCGGGCCCACCCAAGGGTGTCCTGGGCAGCCCGGGGTCTGCAGGCTCTGCCCCACCGCAGCCGAGCCAGTGTGAGGCGTCCTCTGTGAGACGCCAGATGGCCACACTGGTAGCTGGTCCCACGGGGGAGCTGGCTGGCTGGCCTGGCCCGTGTCCCCATAGGCTCCTTGTGGCCCTTGGCCCTCACTGTGGCTCCTCGTGGTTCCTCGTGGTTGGTCTCGTCCGGGAGGAATGCCCAGACATTCGAGTGGGTGGTTTTCAGGTTCTCTGCCCTAAACTGGTAGAGTGTGCACTTTGTTTTAAAAAAAGCCATGATTGAAGTCAAATTAACATATTTACCTTCAGTGCTCCCAGGGGAACTGTTAGGGATCGGGGAGGTGCGGCAGCGGCGGGCACAGTGACGATGGCTGGTGGCGGTGGCGCCGGCTCTCCCGGCTTCGGGGACAGGTGCGGGTCCCATGCTGGCCCCTGGCTTCCCCACCGCGTCGCAGTGTCTCCTGGGCACCCTGCCCCCGGAGGAGGTGGAGACAGACTGCGCCCTGGCTCCCCCACCACCTTGGCCCCCCACGCCTGGGCCCTTGTCCCACTTGCTCTCTGGCACTGGGGTGGGTCCCTCTGGCCCATATGGCCTCGGTGGCTTGTGGCCCAGGAGCACTTAGTCCCGGAGTCTTGCCTGGACCAGGAGGCCTGATGTCTGCTCTCCAGATGCAGGTCCAGTTCCTGGGCCAGCGAGCCCGTTCCTTCCTAGCTCAGACCCCCGGTTTCCCTGTCTGTAAGAGGGGGATGGGGTGTCGCTCTGGAGCTTAGGTAGAAAAGCCAGCAGGACCTGGACATTGTGGCCACAGGCAGTAAGACCAGGATCATTGAGCCCCTGCCCAGTATGTCAGCCTTTCTGCGGGACATGGAGTTCTGGGGTCTTGGGAGTTTGGCTGAGGGGGTGGCCATCCTGGGGAGTCCCCTGTGGCTGCGGTGCAGGGTGGGGGTGTGGGGACGCAGCCTCTGACCCCCCCAACAGTAATTTTTAAAAACGCGTGCATGGATTGCTGAGATAACTTGCGGAAATGTTCATCGCAGAAGCGGGAATGCAGTGACATCACGTACCCGATTTCCTGCCCTGAAGGCACGGTGTGGGGCGTGGAGTGCTCAGCGGCTGTCCCCCACCCTTCAGTGCTCATCCTGCAGCGCGCCTGGCCATACGATCCACAGAAACGGCCACGGATCCCGAGTGCAGACTTGGATCCGTTCCTCGGCAGCTGACACACAGCTCGGTGTGCGGGGGGAGGGGAGAGTCCGGGTCAGAGCGCCTTCCCGGACCCCTGTCCCCGCAGCCCGCCTGCCAGCCCGCCGAGCTCCCGGCACCTGGATGGGTATGCTGGTGTTGAGTCTCCGGTGAGGGCATGGGGTGCTGCTCCCTTCGCTCTGCGCCCTGGCCGTCACCGTGTCCCCGTGGGCACCTGTTGTCCTGGGCGTGCTTGCTGGACAGGTGTTCCTTGGGGACTCCCCCCGTCTTCAGCAGCTGATTTGTTGTGGGCTCTGGGGTTGGTCCTGCTTGGGGGTGCTGGCAGGCAGCCTCTTCGTGGGGCATGGGGGTGCAGGTAGGTGCGCCCCAGGCCTCGCTTCGTTTCCCCGGTGACTAACCCTACCCTGCCTTCTGCTTGGTGCCTTTGGATTGTCCCCCCAGTGTCTGGTCCTGGCTCCCCGCTTCCTGCTGACCGGCCTATGGAGTTCTCCAGAAGTTCTGACCGCAAGTCCTTGGCTCTACAGGTCCGGCACGCGTCTCTTCCTCCTCGTCCGTCCTGTCTCCACGCCAGTCCTTCGAATTCTCGATTTCTGTGCAAGGCGGTTCGCCAGCCTTTTCCTTAATGGCTGGAGCTATGTGTCCTGCTCGGGACCTTTTTGCCAAAAGCCACGTTTTTCTTCTGTGCCTGACGTTTGACTTGTACCTTTCACACGGAGGTTTGACGGATTATTAGTTAAAAAATTTTGATGGTGAAATAGACGTGACATAAAATTTATCATCTTAAGCATTTCTAAGTGCACAGTCCCAGGGCGTCAGCGTGTTCACACCGTTGGGCACCGTCCCTCTGTCCGTCCCGGGAACGTGGCTGTCTGCCCACACTGGACTCTGTCCTGTTAGACACTGACCCCCGCCCCCGCCCGGTGTCTGCAGGTCCGACCCCTCCGGGGCCTCCTGGGAGTCGATCCTTCGGGATCCGTCCCTCTGTGCCGGGCGGACGTCGCTGGGGACCACGTCCTCAATCATCCGTAGTGTAGCCGGTGTCAGGATTTCCTTCCTTTTTAAGCCTGAATTATGTTCCGTGGTGTGGACGGGAAAGCTGGTTCAAAGAGCATTTGAGGAACAGAGTATTTATAGACGCTGAAGGAAGAATGCTGGGGTCTGGCTGTTTGGTTAGTTACAAAATAATGTCCCCAAGGACAAGAAAGCCAGAGCCTTCAGGGTTCTCTTTGCTCCTAGACAGAAATCATCATTTGTGTCTCTTTGGGGCACAAGTCTAAGAGCCGACACCACGTGGTCTGGGGCGTAACGAACGTCAGACAGCAGGTAGGCAGGGGATCTGAACTGATCTCTGCATAGGATGGTCCTGGGTGGGCCTGCGGACCCTTTCCCCTGTCGCACAGGAAGGGCCCACAGTTAACCCTCTGCTATCTTTCTGAGCTTCGGAAAGTTCTTAGCAGGATCCTTTTGTGCTCCTGAAAGGTCTCCAAATACAGTTTTATTTATTTATTTTTTAAAACTTAAAAATTTATTTATTTATTTCACAGACAGAGATCACAAGTGGGCAGAGAGGCAGGTGGGGGGGGACGCAGGCTCCCTGCTGAGCAAAGAGCCCGATGTGGGGCTCGAACTCAAGACCCTGAGATCATGACCCTAACTAAAGGCAGAGGCTTAATGACTGAGCCACCCAGGCTCCCTGAGAGAGAAGAACTTTAATTTAAAAAGAAAAAACAGGGATGCCTGGGTGGCTCAGTCGGTTGAGCAGCTGCCTTTGGCTCAGGTCATGATCCCGGCGTCCTGGGATCGAGTCCCGCATCGGGCTCCTTGCTCGGCAGGGAGCCTGCTTCTCCCTCTGCCTCTGCCTGCCGCTCTGTCTGCCTGTGCTTGCTCGCTCACTCTCCCTGACAAATAAATAAATAAAATCTTAAAAAAAAATAAATAAAAAGAAAAAACAGTCAAGATCTCACCACGGTGGGGGGGTCGGGGGGAGGGGAGACATGCCTGGGTGGCTCAGTGGGTTAAGCCTCTGCCTTTGACTCAGGTCATTAGAAAAAAGGCACCTTAGAAAAAATTCTGTTCTATAACGACCCACCAGAACGGAGCAAACTTGCCAAAATTTTAATATCCCGTGCGCCTTCTTTTCAGTTACGACTGACGGGCATCACGAAGCAGGGGAAAGAAAGACCTCTTCCCGCCACCTCCTCTAGTTCCCCACTTAGGGTTTGAAGAGTTTTGTCCCTTCCACACTCTGGAACAAGCAGACGTTTGAGGGAAGACGACCCCCCCCCCAATAACGGAAGCCCCCCCTCGGCGTCCTTGCATCCGGAGACCCGCATCTGGGCCGGCCGTGCCCCGGGCTCTGACGCTTTCACACTCGGTGACTACCTTCTCCCTGGCAAAGGGGCTGCGGTGAGCAGTGGACCTGCCGGCCGTGTGCACCGCGTCCCAGCGCCGCGCAACGCCAGAGCACGGCCCCCGGGAGCCCCTCCAGCGTGCGAGCACGCATGTGCGCACACACACACACCCGCCCCGTACCAGTGCCTTTCACACCTTGTCAGAGTGGCCGGGAACGTGCCCATCGCACCCGCAGTCAGTGGGGTCGGCCGAGACACCTGCTTCCTGGTCGCCGTGTCGGCCGTGCGGAGCCGGCTGGACGCGGCTGGACGCGGCTGGACGCGTGCTCCAGGGTGTGGAAGGGAGCAGCGACTCTGGAATCCTATTTTATGCTGACACGCCAAAAACCAACACGGTCGCTTTTTTTTCTTTTAAACTTTGTGTTTTGAGATGTTCCTAGAGTCACGTGCCGTCGCGAATGGTCAGAACGGAGAAACAAGGATGTTGTGTGGCCCTGTATGGGAACGTTATTTGATCACAAAAAGGAATGGGGGAGTTTTACGGTGTATGGGTCGGCTCTGGCCAAGCGCACCGTCCCCAGGAGACGCGCGGGGTCCCTCCAGCCCGGGTCCCATTGGCCTGTGGCGGCGCCCACCGCGGTCTCCCCGGCCAGCCATCGTCTTCCATCGTCACCGGCATTTGGTGGCATGGTCGCGTCTCTCATGGGGGCTCTCGTTGGCGTTTCTGGTTGGCTGTGAAACCCTCCACGCTTGTCTGCCGTCTGTGCGTCCCGCGCTCTGAGATGTCTCCGTGTCTTCGGCCGATGTTTAGTCGGACTGTGTTTTCCTGTCGAGATGTGTAGCCTGTGTCCTAACCCTTGGTCGCGTATGACCCCGTGGCGGGTCTTTTCTCAAGGTCTTTGGCTGAGCAAAAGTTTAAAATTTTGATAAAGTCAAGCTTACGAGTTTTTGCTGAGGGAAGCACGCGGTGTCTAGCCCTAGACTCTGGAGTTCTTCCCCTGTCCCTTTTTCTCATTTTCGGTCACATGCAGATCTCAGTCCATTTTGGATTAATTTAGTACAGGGCGTGAAGTCGAGGTTCATTTGGTTTGCCTCTGGGTGTGCCCTTGGCCCCGCACCATTTGCTGAAAAGGCTGGCTGTCCCTCACTGACTTTGCTTTTGCATCTTTGTCAAGGGTTCGTTGGTCTTCTTCATGGGTCGTCTTCGGGGGTCTCTCTTCTGCTCCCTGGTCTGTCTCTGTCTCTCTCGCACTGTCCTCGTTAGCTGTAGTTATCTGGCAAGCCCTGAAATCAGGCAGCCTGGTTCCTCCCACTGAATTCTTCTTAGAAATTGTCTTAGGTCTCTTGGGGGCCCTTGGGGGGCTCAGTTGGTTAAGTGTGTGACTTCAGCTCAGGACATGATCACGGGCTTCTGGGATCAAGTCCTGCATCAGGCTCCCTGCTCAGTCGGGAGCCTGCTTCTCCCCCTGTCTCTGTCCCTACACCTCCCCCTGCTTGTGCTCGCTCGCTCTCATATAAATAAGTAAAATCTTTTTAAAAGTTCTGAGTTATTCTAGTTCCTTTGCCTTTTCAGATACATTTTAGGTTAATCTTGTCCATTTCTACGAAAAATGTGCTGGAGGTTTGGTGGGATGTCGTTAAATCTGTATTATCAATCTGGGGAGAGCTCTTTGGGGGAGAATCTTTCCGTCCATGAATATGGTATGTCTCTCTGTTTACTCAGATGTAGGTTTCTTTCATCGGCGTTTTGAGGTTTTTGGCATACGAGTCCTGTACATCTTTTGTTTTTATTTACGTGTGTTTTTAAAAAAACTCTACTCCCTACATGGGGCTGGAACTTAGAACCCCGAGATCAAGTGTCATATGTTCTACCGATGGAGCCAGCCAGGCACCCATTACATGTAGATTTTTTTGAATGATCATAGGTTAGTATTGTATTTTTAATTTTTGGTAATTAATAGTATATAGAAATATAATTGTTTATGTTTTATTTTGTAACCTTGATAAAGCCACTTACTAGTTCTAGGAGTTTTTTTGGTGGATTCCCTGGGATTTTCTATGTAGACAATCCAGCCATCAGCAAATAGGGACAGCTTTATTTCTTCCTCTCCAATCTGTGTATTTTCTTGCCGTATTGTGCTATGGTAAGAGTAGTGAGGGCAGAGGTCCTTGCCATGTTCCCCATCTTAAGGAGAAAGCACCAACTGTAGGATTTTTGTAGATGCTCTTCTGTTAAGTTGAGGAAGTCCTCTGAGAGTTTTTATCATGGGTGGATATTGAATATTGTCAAATACTGCTTCTGCATTGAATGGTATGTTCATGTGATAGTGGGTTACGTTGACTGATTTTAGAATACTGAATCAGCCTTGCATCCATCCCTGGAATAAGTCCCACTTGGTCATGGTATATAACTTTTTAAATATATTACTGAATTCTTTGTGTTCATATTTTGTTAAGGATTTTGCATCTATATCACGAGGAACGTTGGTTTGCAGTTATTCTGTCTTTGTGCCATCTTTGGTCTTGGTATCGGGTAATACTCATTTCGTAATTGAATTGGGAAGTGTTCTTTCCTTCCTTTTCTATTTTCTGGAAAAGATTGTGTACAAGTAGTGTTAACTTATCTTTTGATGTTTGGTGGAATTCCCCAGGGAAGCCATCTGGCCTTAGAGATTTCTTTCTTTGACAATTTTTAAAATTACAGATTCATTTTCCTTAATAGAAGGCTATTCAAATGTTGTGTTCCGTGTTAGGTGAATTGTGGTAGGTTTTTATTCCCTTAGGAACTGGTTATTTAATTTATGGTGTTGGGTTTACGTGTGTGAAATTGTCATTATCCTTTTTACGTTTGTGGGATCTGTAGTGATACCCCGTTTCATTCCTGGTACTGGTAATTAATCTGTCTTCTCTCTCTCTTTTTCTTTGTCAGTCATGCGGGAGGTTTGTCGATTGCATTGACCTTTTAAAAGAACCAACTCCTTGTTTCATTGATTTTTTTTTTCTATTTTCAATTTCGTTGATTTCTCTCTCATTATTTCCTCGGAGTTTATTTTGCATATTTTTCTAGGTTCTTGAGGAGAGAGCTTAGATTATCGATTGGAAACTTTCCCTTTTTTTTACTGCAAGCACAAGTGCTTTTTCACATTTTCCTTTCAGCTCCGAATCGGTGTTCCACACATTCTGATATGTCGTATTTCCTCTTCACCTGACCTCTTGAGACTTCCTCTGACACGTGGGTGACTTTGAGGCACACGTATTGCTTCTTCCAGATGTCTGGAGATTTCCTTGTTAACATTTCTGCTAATGCATTTCTTTTTCTTTTTTATTTTTTTCAGATTTTATTTATTTATTTTACTGACAGAGATCACGGGTAGGCAAAGAGGGAGACAGAGATAGAGGGGGGAAGCAGGCTCCCTGCCGAGCAGAGAGCCTGATGCGGGGCTTGATCCCAGGACCCTGAGATCATGACCTGAGCTGAAGGCAGAGGCTTAACCCAGTGAGCCACCCAGGCGCCCCGCCCATGCATTTCTAATTTGGTTTTATTGTGGGAGAACACACAGTGTGATTTCGGTTCTTTTAAGTTTCTTGAGATTTGTGTCTTGGTGTAGGTTCCACAGACACTTGAAAAGAGTGTGTATTGTACTGTTGTGGGGTGGGTGGCTCTGTTACGTGCTTATCCTGTTAGTTGACTTTGGTTCTCTGTACCTTTGCTGATCTGCTGTCTAGGGCTGTCTGTTGTTGAGAGGGTTGTTGAAGTCCTCAGAAATAAATCATGTATTTGTGTTTCTTTTTTAGCTGTTCTGTTGTCTGTACACATTGAGGATCGCTGTGCCTTCTGGGTGGATTAACCCTTTGATCCTTGTGAATTGTCTTTCTTTGTCTCTGATTTTCTTTGTTGAAATCTACTTTATTTGATATAGCAACCCGTTTTCTTTTGACTATTTTTGCATGGTTTATCTTTTCCTGTCTTTTTCTTTTCAGATGGCCTGTATCATGTTTGAAAGTCAGTTTCTTGTAGACAGCATATAATTGGATCTTGTTTTTTCATTATTCTTCCAATCTCTGTCTTTTAATTGGTATATTTAGGCCATTTATATTTGGTAGAATTATTGATATGCCAGGGCTTAAGTCTGCCATTTGATTTTTTGACGTGTTTGTTTTGTCCTTTTGTTTGTTTCTCTGTGCCCCCCCTTCCCTAGACATTAAAATTCCGTTTTGATGTATCTGTAATGTTTTTCTTTTCAGAAGAAAGCTTTATTAAGATGTAATTCACATACCAAAAACTTACCCATAAGGTACACAATCCAGCAGTGTTTACTCAGAGTTGTGTGACCATCATCACAGTCAATTTTAGAACATTTTCATCAACCCAGAAAGAAATCCTACACCTTTTAGCTGTCATTCCTATTCCCTCTTTTCCTCCCTGATCTTCTGCACTTCTGCCTCTAGGCAACCACTGATTTGTTTGTTTGTTTTAATTTTATTTTTTTAAGATTTTATTTATTTATTTGACAGACAGAGATCACAGGCAGGCAGAGAGAGATGGGGAAGCAGGCTCCCTGCTGAGCAGGGAGCCCGATGCGGGACTCGATCCCAGGACCCTGAGATCATGACCTAAGCCGAAGGCAGAGGCTTTAACCCACCGAGCCACCCAGGCACCCCAGCCCTGTTTTGTTTTTTAAAGATTTTACTTACTTGGCACCGCACCAGCAGGGGGAGTGGCAGAGGGAGAAGCAGGCTCCCCACCAAGCAGAGAGCCTGATGTGGGACTCGATCCCAGGACCCTGGGATCATGACCCGAACTGAAGGCAGAGGCTTAACTGACAGGCACCCCCACTGACCCGTTTTATGTCTGTAAGTTGCCTGTTCGAGACATTTCCTATAGATGGAACCTCGTAATAACGTGGTCTTTCGTGGCTGGCTTTTTGTTCTTAGTGCGATGTTTTCGAGGTTCATGTCGCAGCACGTGTCACTTCTTCATTCCTCTTTGTGGACGGATAATACTCCATTGTGTGCCACATCGAGAGTGTATCTGCTCATCGGCCGGTGGACCTTTGGGCCGTTTCCACCTTCCGGCGATTACGAGTAATGCTGCTATTCATATACTGGCTTTTGCGTGGACATTTGTTGTCATCCTCCCGGTCATACCTCGGAGTGGGGCTGGGCATGGCATGAGGCAGCTCCATGCTTCACCTTCTGAGGAGCTTCCAGATTGTTCTCCACATATGGCTGCACCCATTTACGTTCCTGTCCCGTCCTCACCAACACCGCTCCTGCGTCTTTCTGACGATAGCCATTCAGCTGAGCGTGAAGGGCTCCCTCATCACGGCTTTGATTTGCATTTCCCTGACGGCTCGTGATGCCGTCATGTTGGACATTTGTGTATCTTCTTTGGGAAATGTTACCGATGCTTGGCCCATTTTTAAATTGGGTTATTTGTTGTTTTATTGTTGAGTTGTCGGGGTTCTTCCTGTAGTGTAGATACAGGTTTCTTATCGAAGGACGATTCCAGATATCCCCTCCCATTCTTTGTCTTTTCACTTTCTCGATGGCATCCTTGGATGCACAAAAATTTTTGAACTTCAGGAAGTCAAGTTTATCTGGTTTTCTTGTGTTATTTGTGCTTCTGGGCTCCTATCTCAGAATCCATTGCCTGACCCAGGGTTACAGAGATTTACCCTGCGTGTTCTCTCAAGAGTCGTATAGTTTTGGCTCTTACATTCAGATCTTTGATTTGTTCTAAGTTAGTGTTTGTATATGGTGTGAGGTGAGGACCCAACTTCATTTTTTTTTTTTAAGATTTTTTATTTGACAGAGAAAGAGAAAGCACAAACAGGGGGAGCAGCAGGGAGAGGGAGAGGGAGAAGCAGGGCAGGCTCCCCACTGAGCAGGGAGCCCGACGCAGGGCTTGATCCCAGGACCCCGGGACCATGACCCCAGCTGAAGGCAGATGCCCAACTGACTGAGCTACCCGGGTGCCCCTCCGACTTCATTCTTTTACATGTGGATGTCCAGTTTTCCCAGGACCATATTTTGAAAAGATTATTCTTTTCTTATTAAATGGTCTTGGCCCCCTTGTTGTCGGATTCTGGACTCTCCCTTTCACTCCACTGATCTGTGGGTGCGTCCTCATGTCGGTACCACACTGTTTGGATTACGGTAGCTTCATAGTAAGTCTTGAAATTGGGAGGTGTGAGTGCTCCAACTTTGTTTTTTTTGAATAATGTTTTGGCTGTTCTGGGTTCCTTTTATTTCTATATGAATTTTAAGATTGGTTTGTTAATTTCTGTGACGATATCCGCCGGGATTTTGATGAGGATCACATTGAATCTGTGGGTCAAAGTGTAAGTTCTTACATTACTTCTGTTAAATTTATCCCCAGGTATTTTATGTTTTTTGATCTTATTAGTGGGATTGTTTACTAAATTTGTGTTCAGATTGTTCATAGCATGTAGACGTCATTTTGAGTTTTGTGTACTGATCTTCTGTCTTATAACCTTGCTGGATTCGTTTATTAGCCCTAGTAGTTTTTGGTTGGTTCCTTAGAATTTTCTGTGTTTCAAGATCATGTTCTCTACAAATAGAGATAGTTTTACTTTTTTCTTTCAAACTGTTTTTATTTCATTTCGTGCCCAGTGGCCTCTGCTAGACCCCGCCCTCCAGCGGTGACCCGCTCGTGCTCCGCCCTTGCAGAAGCAGCTGTTCTTCTGATGAGTGTGGTGTCGGTTGTGGGTTTTGCCGTATGCGCTGTCTTCAGGTTGACAGAGTGTCTCCGATTCCTGCTTCGCCGAGTGTCTTTGTGTTGCTTATGAGCTCCGTGTCTGTGGGTGACAGGTGTTCGAATGACCTGACAGACTTCACAGCCTCACTCCAGGACCCCATTTTCCTGGAACTGGAAGTCTAGCACAGTGTTGATTCCAGTTTTTACATCAGTTAGAATTATTTAATAGAGTTGACAATAAGTTTTGTATTTCTTTGTGGTCTCGGGCATAGTGTTAAAGTAATGCCAGCTTCTTTGGTTGGTTGAACAAGGAGTATGGAAATAAGGAGAAATAAGGGCTTTGGGAAATTCAGATTAGCTACTTTCCTCATGAGAAAACACGTCCAGATCTTGACAACAAAATACTCACTAGATTTTTAAGTCAAAGAAAAGACATCAGCGCCCCCCACCCCCACTACCTCAAGTTATCAGAGTGGTCTGATTTGTTAAGGATTGTGGAAATTCAGAGTTTTATAGGGGAATAACTTTTCGAACTGGTTGTTTCTCTGAAAAGGGTCCCCTCCCCCCTTAAATGCTAGTTCATTTACAACATTTGAGGTTCCTTTTCTTTATGTTCGGCGAATTCTAAAGGCTTTAGATTTATAAAATTGTTTACTATCTACTAACGTGGGAGGAAGACACAGCTCTTTCTTTAAGAGACTCTGTAAGTCGTGAACACCCATCAGAGTTAGGAAAAATTCCAATCCGATGTGAGAAGGGGCTCATCTTGGGTCTAGAGACAGAGAACCTGCAGTGTTAACCACGGGTCAGAAGTAAACAGAGAGCAGCTCACCTTGCCTTGTCCCTCAAGAGAGAGCGGCTTCTCGCTGCCGTGGACCTGAGCTGTGGCCGTGACTGATCAGCGGACACGATGGAGCCCGGATGAGACCCCTCGTATGCCCCACACAGTCTCATCATGCTCAGACCAGAAAGCCAGACCTCAGGCACCTCTGCCTCCACCTGCTCACTGGCTCACAGCTCTGGGGTTGCCTCTGGACAGGGTGGCCTGGACTAGCCTCAGTCCTGGTGACCGCTCCTCCCTGGCCCTTGCCCTGGAGAAGGGATGTGGCCCGAACCCCGAGTGACACAGGATTCATTCAGATGGGCAGACCCACTAGGCCAACAACCAGAGATGAAATGGTCTTGGGGGAAGAAAGAAACTGTCGAAGCACAAAGATAGCTTGGGCTCCCTCTGGGAAATGGGGGGTCGGCGCTGTCCCCGCAGGCCAGGCCACCGGTGGCTGTGTTTTATAAGGTATGAACGAGAGCCCGGGGCCGGTACAGCATTGTGGAGGTATGTTGCCCCGGAGGAGGGGCTGGCGGGGCCTGAGGCTGCCTGGGAGGGCGGGCACTGGGCGAGCAGGTGGTCTCCTTGACCCGCTAGGCTAGTGTCCTGCAGAGCAAGACCCCTCATCCTTGGGGCTGTCTTTTCCTGTAGGGAGAGAGCTTTGCATCTTTCCTGGACGGAAACGGACGTGCTGGTGTGTAACTTGACGGAGCCTAGCTGGACAGTGAGTCGGAGGGTGTCCTCCCAGACGGTGGTCATCTTGGAGCCGTCTTGGGGGAGGCCCTGCTTCCCTGTGATGGTGGGGGGACATCTGTTTTACTGCCAAGTGCTTGGTCATTCTCGGGACAGCGAACCAGCCATCTGGACCTGATGCTTGTCTCCTGAGCCGCTCCCCTCCCCTGCTGGCCTGCCTGCTCAGAGCCTCGCCGCCCTTTCCGACCTGGTGGTTTCGGGTGTCTTGATGGGGCGACCCGCTGGCTCCAGGTGCCACACGGGCCTCGGGCTGGCAGAGGGCAGCGTGTCCTCACCATCCACCATTCCCCATCCTGCCTCTCTTGGCTCCTTCCTCTGCGGTCTCGGAGCCAGCGCCGGCCTTCCCTGGCCCTCCAGCTTTTTCTGCGGGGCTGAATTCCCAGCTGACCCCTCAGTGGCCAGGGCCCCCTCGGGAGAAGGCCACACCTGGGAAGCCTCGTGTCCAGAGGGGCCAGGCCAAGCCTCGTCGTGGAGCGGGTGCCCACTGTGGGTTCGAGGGGCTGGAGGCGGCCCGCGACCCAGGCCAGTGTTGCTGGGATAGCAGGAGCCCTGACCTCATCCGCTCTACCCCTGCCAGGCAGTGAGTTGGTGGCTGTGGCCTCCCTGACCTCCATGGGATTCTAGGGCCGCTCCCCAGCCCCTGAGCGGGGCCGCCTCCATACTAGAATGTGGTACCGGCGGGCCTTGTCCGGACTCTGTGACAATCCAGGATGAGCATGATCTGAGGTGCGGGTGTGTTACGCGCACACACACACCTGTCCCCACATCCTCTGCTCTCCTTCTGCCTGCGCAGACCACCCCCTCCGACAGGCTCTCGGGCAGCGTTTGGGTCTGGGAGGGCTTCGGGATGCGGGGGAGGTCACGGTGAAGGTGTTGGCCCGTAGCCGGGTTCCCATGGCTGGACGCCCAGGTAGCCGCTGCCTGGCAGGGGGATGAGCCGGGCAGGGCCGGGGCCCCGGAGTCCGGAGGGTGGTGAGGACAGGCCTCTGGGCCCTGAGGGTCTCCGGGGAGCGTGGTGCCCACCCAGCGGCGTCCTCCATGGTCTCGCAGGCGTGTCTCGTGGCTGTTTGGTCCGTGTGTCGACTTCCATCCTTGAGGTGTGATGCGCCTGTGGGTAGCGGTGGGCCGGGCCTCAGCCTGGGGGCCCAGCAGGCGTGGCTGACCCTCGGGGACTGCACAGAAGGCCTTTCCCCACCTTGTGGCAGCTGGCCAGCCCGTCCGGGGGTCCAGCCCCTCCCAGCGGTCTTGCCCTTCCCGGTGTGAGCACTGAGCCCTGCGT
The DNA here is from genome assembly GCA_004024625.1 of Mellivora capensis. NCBI lineage: Eukaryota > Metazoa > Chordata > Mammalia > Carnivora > Mustelidae > Mellivora > Mellivora capensis. The sequence continues at coordinate 7,455 of PISX010025650.1, read as the reverse complement.
TCCCAGGCACATCGGCCGGCTTGTCAGCTGTGCCACAGCTTCTTCGAGGTCTGGGTGTCTGCAGCCCCAGCTGCCGGCTTGCCACGGGAGCCACGAGAGACACGGGGCGGGGACTGACGTGAGCCCTGATGGGAGGGGAGCGAGGTCCTGCCCACGGCCCTGGCGCAACGCAGCATTCCCCGGGCTGTAAAGTTTGGTATTTATGGTCTTTATTTTTCATATCAGTAATTACCTTTTATGGCCCTGGCTGTAAGCCGCGGCCCATGCCTCTGATCGTGGGCAGAGCGCACCCCCCCCGCCCTCCCCACCGCAGCAAGATGCGTCCGCCTCGCACGAGGGCTTGGGGAGACCGGGGTTTGTGGTTACGAGCCTCACACTGCAGCACGAGCACAATTACGTGCGGCTTTTATCTGGCCCCCAGGATTCTTAGTGCATTATCCGTATTTCCTTTAATTTGTGGGATTTCTAGTAAATGGGCTTAAAAATAGGTCTGGGCGTAATGCCAGGCAGATGTGGGCAGCAGGCATCTCTGTGTCTTCTCTAAAGGCAGCGTGGGGCAACCCCTGTGTCACTTGGGCCCGTGCCTCCCACGGGTCCCCCGAGGTAGTCCTGCCACAGCACCCAGGAGGAGCAGGGCTGTGCCAGCCCCAGTGCCCTGCTCCTGGACAGGGCTGGGTCTGGGCTGCAGCTGGGGGCCAGGGCGGGGCCGGGCTGTGCAGCGACCTGGTGCCTGGGCTGCTCAGGAGGCAGAGCCGGGGGCATTTGGGGTGTGGGTGAGGGGTGGTGCCGGGCCGGGCCAGGTGGAGGCTTCTCTGTGCTCCCCGGCTGGCCGCTTTGCCCCAGGGCCCCGCATGTACCAGCTGCAGCCTGGCCCGCAGGGACCCGGAGATCTGTCAGTGCCACCTACTGGGGTCCTGGATACCCCTTTGGTGCCCACCTATGAAGGTGGGCACTGTGTTGGGCCCTGAACAGCTGGTGTGGCCTCTGTTCCCCTCTCCCTGGCTCAGACCCTCCTGTTCTCTAAGCCTCTGCCGAGTCTCCCTGCAGACGGAGGGTGGGCCCAGACAGCAGAGCCGAAGCCCACCCAGAGCGGGAGCCTCCTCGGGACTTGAAGACCTGCTGGCCCATCCCTGGCCCTTAAGGGCCAGGGTTCCATCCCCCAAGTGGGCGTCGCCCCAGGGGTGGGACCTGTCTGGTTCTGCGCTCTGCCGGGCCAGCTGAAGGCAGGAGGGCCAGAGTGTCCAGGGGGTTAAACATGAGGACAGGGCAATGGAGACAGCCCCGACCCACAGGGTACACCCTCATGGGCCACGGGGGCCTCCGTGAGCCGGGTGGCCACGTCAGGTGGGTATAGCTGGGTGTCCTCGGGCAGGGAAGAAGGCCTGTGGCTGGGAACGCCTTAGGGAGAAGCTGAGGCAGGCTGGCCAGCCTGGAGGGTACCCCTGGGCTTCTGCAGGCCTCTCCCCAACCCCACACTTGTCTCCCACTCAGCCAGCAAGGCTGAGGTTGGCCGGGCAGAAGCTGGGGACCCTGCTGCCCAGCCCTAGGTCAGGTGGGCCACCGTCACCAGCAGGCAGCTTGCCTGGAGCCCCAGGTGGGGGCTGCTGCGTCGTGGCCCCCGGCTCTGCGTAACACCGCCCCCCCCCTCCGGCTGATTTAGTATTTCTGTGTCGGTCTGATTTACATTAGGTTTTTAAGCATAATTAGAAATGCGGGGAGCTTTGTGTCTTACCTCGACTATTTATGGCACGATATGCAGATGAGGAAGGGCTATGAATATTAACGGACGGGGGTGGGGGGGCGGTGCGCTGCTGCGGAGTCCCTGTGGGTGAGGGGTTGGTGACCGCACCAGGCGGTGCCCGGCCTCGGTCCGCCGGGGACCCCCACCCAGCCCCCAGCTGCTCTGGGACCCCCCCCCACGTCCCCCCACGGGCCAGAGGCCAGGGAGAGTGCCCCGTGGGCTGAGGATGGGGTCCAACTCCGTGGGCCCGGCCGGCTCAGGCTGGGCAGCCCCCAAGAGCCCCCGGGGCCAGGGGTGCGAAGGGGCCCCGTGTCAGCCAATAAGGGAGGAGGAGGCCCGTCCGCAGGCGCGTGGAGCTGGCTTTTTAAGTTATTAAACCATGCCCGAGGGACACACTCTTCCAGCTTACGTTATTGAAATTACAAATACGGTGAGGGAGGGAGATTGTGGCTCTGCTCAAGACCCTGCTCCCTTCTCCGGAAGCCTTCCGGAGCCGCTCTGTGGCTCGTGTGTGCCGACGAGGGGCCGTGCACGCCGTGTTCTTGGCCCCCAACCCCGCACCCACGCTGAAGTCAAAACATTTGAGAGGGCAAGGGGTGGTGGCGGCTGGTGGCTCGGCCAAAGGAGCCCAGCAGAGCCGGGCTCGCTGGGCCACAGCAGCCCCTGGACTGCACCCGTGTCAGAGCACCGTGGACTCCTGTCGAGATGCAGGACCGGCCGTCTTGACCGGGGGCGTCTCCCGGCCTGGGCCCAGCCCCCTGGCCCTGCCAAGTGGCCCTGGTGGCCGTTGGTGGCCCACCTGGCGCCCTGGGTCCTTGGGCGTGTGCTGCCTCCCTGAGGACCAGCCCCGTGTCTGTGGCGCTCTCCTGGTGGGGGGCAAGGGGGAAGGATTGATAAGCACATGTTTGAATTTGCAGATTCTGGCTTGCTGCCCTTTTCTGTTGGGGAAAAAAAAAGGTTCCAGGCAAACGTGTGTTAATACTGGCTCTGAGGCTTGATGCTGTCCAGGCTGTGGTCTGGGGCGGAGGCTGAGCCAGGGCGGAGGTTTCCAGGGGCCTGTGTGCCCCTTGCCCTGGGGTCTCCTGTGCCGCCGAGCCCTGGGGGCCAAGTCGCCCCTCTGTGGCGGAGATAGCCTGCCCTTTCTCCGGATGGGTGCGGGGGCTGGGTGCGGGTGCGGGAGGCTGGGGAGGGGCGGGTCCCGGCCCCCGGGCCTGTGCAGGGTCACGCTGTGCGTGCCGCATCTCCGCACCCACCCGGAGAGCAGGGGCTGGGACTCAGGTGCCGCTCGCTAAGCGCACAGTAGGTGTGTGGGGGGGGCTGCACTTGGGGGGCTGTGCGGGAGAGGCTCCTGGCTGCAGAGACCCCACCCCGGGGGCCCTGCTTCTGCTCGCCCCAGTCCGGGAGGGGTGACGACGGGCCCTTCCATTAGCAGCGAGGCCGAGGCTGCGCAGCCTGGTTTAATGATGTACTAAAAGTTTAATGCAAACCTGAGGCCCAGCTGGCTGGGGCCTCGCCCGGTCTGTGGGAACCCGGCCCCGGCCCGCCCCGAGCTGGGCAGTGGTGAGGAGAGCCGGAGAGCTGGCCCCTCGGCCCCAGAGGGGCCTGCCTCCCCCGCTCTCGGAGGAGCGGAGCCAGAGCGGCAGCTGGGTTGGGGCTGGACGGGAGCTTCTGCTCCCGTAGGCCGGAACCAAGCCCGCACTGTCAACTGAAGAGCCGAGGCCAGTGCTCCGCCGGCCTCCGGCCAAAGCCTCCCCGCCGACCCCTCCTCCCCTGGACGCGTCCTTGTGGCCGGCTGCTCCCAGGGTGGGGGGGCGCCTCGGGGCAGGGAGGCAGGGATGGGTTCCTGGTGCTCCCGCCCGCCTCCCTGCCGAGGTGCGCTGGCCCCGCATTTGCTCAGGCCCCGGCCTCTTATGAGATGGGAAAAGTTAAATCCTGCGCGATGATTGTATTTAATGTCAGTTAACTTGCCTCTCCTTTCCTCGCTGGTGGTGACCCTGAAGAAGGTAGACGGTGCACTCCTCTGCTGTGGTGGTGGGGCTCCTTGGGATGGAGGGCAGGGCCGGGAGGGCAAGGGGTGGCTGCCGGGGTCCTGCAGGGCTTCTGAGGAAGCCTGCAGACTTTGTGGCTGGGTCTCGGTGGGGGCCTGGGAAGGAGGCCCCTCCTCTTGGACTGTCCATCCCCCTCTGGTCCTCCGGGCCTCAAAGGGAAGTCCTTGGCATGCTCCTGGCACCTCTCGGAGCCCAGTGTGGCCGGTCTCGGCCTAGCCACACTCCGTGAATCTGGGCCCCACCTGTACCCTCTCTAGGCCCTCGGGCCTGTCAGGGAGCCCGTCTGCAGCTCCTGGGGCCCGTGGCCCGCCCGCTTCTCCTCGTGCTCCTTCCCTTGTCCACCTGCAGGCAGCGCTGCGCTTGGGGGGCTGGGAGGGGCTTTGGTTGACAACCGTGACCCCAGGTCCTAGATCCTGGCTCTCCCTGAGGGAGGGGTGTGTGAGAGGAGACCCCCCCCTTACCCATGTTTCCTCATTCTGGGGGAGGTCTGTATGGGGTGGGGGCCCCTGGGACTGGCTCAGCTGAAGGGGCTGGACTCTGGCTTTGGGATTTCCCAAAGTGGGTTCCATTCTGCAGGGTGTTATGAGGGGGGGAGGGTTCCGTGTGCGGTGGTTTTCAAGATGACCGGAATGAATGGAGAGATCTCTGATGTTCTTCCTGGCTCTTCAGAACCTTCCAGATGCCAGCGGGCGTAGTGACTTTTGCTGTTGGGGGGGGACCGAATGTGTGTTGCTTGGGAAGCAGGGAGATGAGGAAACTGAGGCATAGAAGGGGACAGGTGTTCTTGGTAGGGCTGGGCCCCGCCGCACAGGGAAGAGTGAGGGGGTGACCCCGCTGCCCTCAGCCCTCTCAGGTTCTGGGGCCCTCCTCTCTGGCCACCGTGCGCTGGTCGGCCGTGGCCTGTCCTGCTTTCAGGGTTCTGGGCACGTAAACCAAGCCTTTATTTCATTCTTTTCTTCTCAAGTTCAGCTTTGTTTGCATCCCAGCCAGGGCTTCTAAGAAAGAATCTAACACCGGCGCCCCCGGGGCTCTTGGGGGTTGCTGGGCTGTGGGGCAGCAGCTCCCGCCTGCAGGTGGCTTGAGGACACAGCGGCAACACCACAGCGGGCCTCATTCCCCAGAGACCAGATGGCCTCATCACCTTCCAGGGGAATAATGGGCCGGCCCGGAGAGCAGGCTGGCCTGCGGCCTGGGGCACGGGGCGAGGGGTGGGGGCGAGCCCGGTGAGGAGGGGGGTGGAGGGAGAGACACCCACCTGCACTACCGCCTCCCGTCCAGGTCACGGCGGGTATGCGTCCTCGTGGTGCCGTTTGCTAACCCCGTCGCCCTCCACCCTGTGGTGACCATCCAGGGTAACCCTGGCCCCCGCTTCCCAGACGAGCTTCCCAGATGGGGCCCCATTTGCTTGAGGCCGCAGGACGTGGACACAGAGTAGTCGGGTGGGGCTGGCACAGGGGGTTGTCGTCGGGCTGGGACCCGAGATTCCAGCCCTGCAGACTAGGCGGGACCTGCTGTGTGAAGGGACGGGCTCTGAGGGCCTCACGCTGTCCCTTGCTCTCAGTTGTGGACCTGGTCACTGTCCTGCCCAGCCCCAGGCAGTTGGGACCCTCTAGGAACTGGTGCCCAGTGCACCTTTGCTGGCCTCTGTCCACCCCTGCCAGCCTGGGTTCCCCCCTCAGCACCAGAGCCCTGGTCTGGCCCAGGGGAGCCTACCTGGCTTTCTGGGAGACTCCTGGCAGCAGGAGCTGCGGGTCTGTGAAGGGGCCATTTGGGGGGCTCCCCTCCAAAGCGCTACGCACTGGCCAGCACAGCCCCACTCCTGCAGCCCTCCCGGGCGTGCCCAGCATTTGGCTAAATGCCCACCAGGCATTGTGCAGACCCACCCTGGCCTCGCTCAGCTCGAGTGGCACCTGGCAGGCTTCTCTGAGGAGGTGACAAAGAGGCAGAGTCCTGAAGTAGGCAGGTCTGTCTCAGGGAGTACAGGCTGTGTGTCCTGGGGGCCAGGGGCCTGAGTCCTGCACCCAGGCCAAGGTTGGCCCTCCCCTCCCCTCCCCTCCCCAGCACGGGTTCCACCAGGTTGTGGCCTCTGGGTGGCCCCTGTTTCCCCATGTCTGCTCTGTCTGTGGCCTAGTCGGCCTGCCTTTGTGGCCGGGTGGCATGTGGGGGCTGTGTCCCCAACCCCCACCCCAGGGCTTCAGCCCCCTCATCTGGGGCCATTGGGCCTCTCCTGGGCCCCAAGAAAAGGAGACTGTACCCAGTCTGGAGCCCGACAGGGCTTCTGATGGGGGCTTCCCTGGGTCAGTCCTTCTGGGTCTGGATCAAGGCAGGCTGGCAAGGCTGCCCCCCACAGCCCCCACCCTGGGGTTGTACAGACTCGAGCATCCACGTGAATGCCCGCTCGGGGCTGTTGGTGCCCAGGGCAGCCAAGTGGCCATCCCCCAGGACCAGGGCAGTGGGGACCAGGCTGTGAGGGGCGTGTGGCCTGAAGTCCGCCCGGCCGCCAGACTTCTTCATCTAGGTAGAGGCGAGGGGTGGCTGGGCTCACTCCCACACGGGGCGGGGGACGTGGGGGGCTGAGGGCTAGACCCCCATGTCCCCCGGCTGGCCCCTGGGTCCCCAGAGCAGTGAGTGGGGACCATTTCTGTCAACCCTGCAATCTCAGGGCTTATCACCCTCCCCCTAGGGCAGTCCTCTGTGCCCCTGGAAGGCCCGGAGCCGCCCCTGGGGGCGCTTCCCCACACCTGGATTTCTTCCTGTGCTGCCTTCTGCTGTATCTGCTGTGGGAAGCTGAGCCCCGGTGTGTGAATGGGGAGGCACCAGATGGCCCTTTCTTTCTCCGGATGCCACTTGCCTGTGGGAGGGCTGCTGCCCACCCCCCCCGCCCCGCCCCTCCTGGCTGCGCCCACCAGGGTGTCGGGCTGGCAGCCCCCCCCACTCCCCGGGCCGGGTGCTGCAGAGGGCCAGACCGTAGCCACTGCAGCCTCGTCCCTGCCCCTCTCTGTAGGAACCTATGCTCTGCCCAGGGCAACGGTTGGCAAGAGGGGAAACCGAGGCTGGGCGGGTTGCAGGTGGTGTGAGCCCAGAACGGGACAGGCAGAGGCAACACGCTCAGCGTAGCCTTCCCTCCAGAGAGAGGCCCGGGAGCGGGGACAGGGGGGTGCCATGGGCCCTGCGTGGCAGCCTGGCCTCCTTACCATCCCATCGTGTCCCATCCTGTCACCTATGGTGACTTTCCCCACCTGTGGGGGGTGGGGGTTAGGTCCTGCCCATCTGCGAGCTCTGTGGCCTCCCCCCCCACCCCGCCCAACTGCACTCACAAGTCTTGACAAGACCCGCCTCAGGGCTTGGGGGGCAGGGGGACTCTCCTGGCGAGTGGGATGGGCTGCTCCGGGACCCCAGGGAGAGGTGGGAGGTGGAACGGGCGGCGCTGCGGGGCGCTGGGCCTCCTCCCCCACTTCTTTTTCTGCACCTCCTTTCTCATCTTCTCATGCTGCTTTTCTCACCTCCCCACTCCTGGGGTCCGGCTCCTGCCCTATTTGACCCGCCCCTCATCCCCCACACCCTCCGGTCCCCCTTGTCCCCTACCCCCCAACCCTCCATACCCATCTTCCCCCTTGTCCCGCCCATTCTGACATCCCTCCACCCCCTTGTTCCTCTACCAACTTG
>PISX010025649.1:0-25650 GCA_004024625.1 Mellivora capensis | reverse complement strand
TTCCTTTTTCCTCTCCCCCACCCATCTTTTTGCTTTTATTTTATTGTGGGAAAATATATATGACCTAAAATTTACCATTTTTATAATTTTTAAGTGTACAAGTCAGTGGCATTAAGTATATTTACGGTGTTGTATAAACATCACCAACGTCTGTTTCTGGAACTTTCTCATCTTTTCAGACAGAAACTCTGACCAGTAAGCAGTGTCCCCCCTCAGCCCCCTCCCCGGCCCCACCGTCGACTCTGTCCCCGGGTCTGACGGCTGCGGGTGCCTCCTAGAAGTGGGGCCAGGACTTGTCCTTCTGTGTCTGGCTGGTTTCACTCAGCACCGTGTCTTCGGGGCTCCCCCCGGTCCGCTGCTCCTTCCTTTTCGAGGCTGAGGACTAGTCCACGACGCCCCCGGGCCGCATTTTGTCTGTCCCTCCGTCCGGCAGGGGACGTTTCAGCTGTCGTGAGTAACGCTGCCCCGAGTACAGGTGGACGGTGTCGCTCCGAAGCTTTCGGTCCCTTTGGGGGTATCCCTGAAGCGGGATCGCTGGGTCCGAACGAATTGGGGGGATTAAGGTTTCGAGGAACCTCCACACGGGGGTCGGCGGTGATTGTACCGACTCTGTTCCCATCGGCCGCGTCCAGGGGCCCCGGTTCCTCCACACCCTCCCCAGCACCTGTTTCGGTTTATTGGGTTTTTGTTTGTTTGTTTTCTAATAATAGCTGTCCAGTGCTGTAAGTGGTATTTTGTGGGATTTGGGGGGTTCTGCTTTGCATTTCCCTAACAATTATCTTTGGAGAAAGATTTGTTCAAGTTCTTTGTCTATTTTTTAATTGGGTTCTTTATTTATGGCTGAGTTGTAGGAGCTTTTATATATTCTGTGTATTAAAACTTACCAGATATATGATTTGAAAATATTTTCTCACATTCTGTAGATTATGTTCACTCTCTTGATAGTATCTCTGACATGAAAGGTGTAAATTTTGATAAAGTCTGACTTAACTATTTTCTTCCTTTATTGATTGTGTTTTGGGTGTTACATGTAAGAAATCATTGCCAGATCTGCTGTCAGGAAGTTTTCCCTGTATGTTTTCTCTGAAGAGTGTTATGGTCCTACTTTACTAGGCTTTGATGTATTCAGGTTAATTTTTTTTTTAATTTATTTATGTATTTGACAGACAGAGATCACAAGTAGGCAGAGAGGCAGGCAGAGAGAGAGGAGGAAGCAGGCTCCCCGCGGAGCAGAGAGCCCGATGCGGGGCTCGATCCCAGGACCCCTGAGATCATGACCCGAGCCGAAGGCAGAGGCTCAACCCACTGAGCCATCCAGGCGCCCCTCAGGTTAATTTTTATATGCGGTGTAAGGTAAGGGTCCCAGTTCGTTCTTCCGCAGGCGGGTATCCAGTCCCCCCAGCACCATTTGCTGGGAGGCTGGCTTTTCCCACGTGAGTGGTGGTGACACTCCTGCTGAACATCAGTGGAACACACGAGGCTGGCGCAGTGGGCGCAGTGTGTGGCTTTTGATCTCAGGCTTGTGAGTTTGAGCACCAGGCTGGGGTTAGAGATCCCTTAGACAAAAGAGAGGGAAGGAGGGAGGAAAGGGGTCGGGGGGTGGGGGGGGAAGAGGGAAGGAAGAAAAGAAAGGAAAGAAAAAGAATCAGCTGGCCACATATGTGAGGGTGTTCTTCTAGACCCTTATTCTGTTCCTCTGATCTGTATGTCTGTCTGCAGGCCTGTACCACCCTATTTTGATTACTGTGGTTGTGTAGTGAGCTTTAAAGTTGGGAAGTGTGAGTTCTCCAACCCTGTTCTTTTTTAAGATTGTTTTGGCTCTTTGAGATCCTTTAGATTCCATATAAATTTTAGGATGGGAGCTCCTGGGTGGCTCAGTCAGCAGTTAAGCCTCTGTCTTCAGCTCAGGTCATGATCCCAGAGTCCCAGGATCCCAGAGTCCCACGTCAGGCGTCCTGCTCAGCGGGGAGTCTGCTTCTCCCTCTGACCCTGCCCTCTCACATGCTGTCTTTCTTTCTCACTCTCAAATAAATAAATAAAATCCTAAAAAGAAAAATAAGTGAATCTTGGGATGGGTTTTCTGTTTCTAGCAAAAAAAAAAAAAAAAAAGGTGCCATTGGGACTTTGGTACACATGAGTCTGTAGATCACTTTGTGGAGTGTTGTCTTCCAATCCATGAACATGGGTGTCTTTCCGTTTATTTACTTAGCGGTGTTTGTAGTTTCTAGTGTACAAGTCTTTCATTTTCTAGGTTTAATTTATTCCTAAGTATTTTATTCTTTTGAATGTTATTATAATGGAATTGTTTTCCTGGTTTTTTTAATCTAAGTTGTTAGTGTGCGGAAGTACACTGATTTGCGTGTGGGTCTTGTGTTGTGGCCGTGCTGAGCCTGTCTTTTGGCTCTAACAGTTCATGGGGAATCTGTGACATTTTCTGCATATCAGATTGCATCTGTGAAAAGAGGCAATTGTACTTCTTTCTCTCCCGTTTGCCTTTTATTTCTGTTCCTTTTGCCTAATTGCTCTGTTTGGGACTTCCAGTGCAAGATCGAAAGTGGGCGTCCTGGCCTTGTTCTTCCCAGAGAAAAAAGCTTTCAGTCCTTCACCCCGAGGGGTGGTGTGTGCTGTGGGCCAGCCACACATGACCTCTGTTACGTCAAGGAGGTTTCCGTTGATTGTTAGTTTATTAAATCGTGTTTTTATCAAGAAAGCGTGTTCTATATTGTCACATGTGCTTTCAGTAGCAGTTGAAATGATTATGTGGGTTTTTCCCCTCTATTGTGCTAAAACGGTGCATTACATGGGTTTTCGGAGTCAGACCATCCCTGCGTCCCAGGAGTAAGTCCCATGTGGCCTTGGAGCGCCGTCCCTTGACGTGCCGCCGAGTCTGGTTTGCTCACATTTTGTTGAGGGCGTTTGGGTTGATGTTCATAAGGGACATTGGTGTGTGGTCTTCTTGGGATGTCTTCTTCTTCTGGCTCTGACAACAAGGTAGTACTGTCCTCAGAAAATGAATTAGAAAGCGCTCCTTCTCTTTTGGGAAGAGTTTGAGAAGGACTGTGGTGGTTGGTTCTTCTTTAGATGTTTGGTAGAATTCACCAGCGAAGCCGCCTACGCTTTTCTTTCTTGGGGGGTGGGTCTGACTCTGTTGAAGAGGAAGTAACACGTGAAGTCACCTCCAGGGTCACTCCAGGCCACACAGGCGGAGAAGGTGAAGCTGAGATTTGAGAACTGCGTCAGGCAGGTGGGCTTCCTGCCTTTAGCCCCCAAATCCTTGGTGTGAAGGAGGGTGAGATGTACACCCCGTCCTCCTGCCCCATTTCCCCCGCTGCACACCCTTCCCCGTCCCTCATGGACAGCAGAGCGCTGCCGTAGCCACTGAGGTGTGTGAGGTGGCCAGAGGGATGTGGACGGGCATTCTGTGTCTCCCCTGCTTGCTGCTGGCGTGCGGGACCAGAGGGTCCAAGGCAGGCGGCCGCGCCCAGCCCTGTTCTAGGGGAGGGATGCAGCCCCCCTCATTCAGCCTCCTCTGGGCTTCAGCCTGTGCAGCTGAGGGCTGGGCCCCACTGGGTCCCCTCAGGGAGCGTCCATGGGTGCGCGTCTCAGTTTCGTGTCCCCTCCTGAAGGAAGTCCCCGGATGTTGGAGAATTTAATGTACTTCCAGTAACTCATGGGTCAAAGACAAAATCCTAAAGGAAGAACAGTAAAAATACCATAGAGCAAAAAGTGTGAGGATACCTGGGAGGGGAAAAAAGGCTAAAAACGAGTTAAGCTTCTAACTTAAGGACAGAAGGATAAACCCACCACAGGACGCGGTCAGAGGAGAGCAGAGATTAACAGGCACGAGCTGCAGATGGGAGGGCAGGTGGCCGTGGAGAGACCCCATTAGGAAGAGCCTTCAGCATCCCCTGACCACCCAGATGGTCCCCCTCGCCTCGTGGTCCTGCCACTAGGAGAAAATCAGTCCGTGGACTTTCCTCTGTCCTCTGTTTACCCCAGGACCTGTTTTTTAAATACACCTGGAATAACTTCTTGCACTTCCAAGTGGAACTGTGCATAGCCGCTATCCTGTCCCACGCTGCCCGGGAGGACAGGGCAGGAGCCAGTGGACCGGACAGTGGGGTGGAGCTTTTGCCCGGAAATGGGGACCCTGAGACCCCCCAGCCTGCCACCAGCCTCCCCGAGAACACAATGGTGACCCATGTAAGTCCAGCCCGTGTCCTGTGTTGCCGAACCCCGTCCTGAGCTGTGTGGGTACCAGCACTAACACGGGCTGCCCGTGGCTACCCCGTAATCCTCCCAGGATGTGGAGGCCCTGCCCTCCCTCCACCCATGAGACGGACAGTCACAAAGAAAGTGTCCACGTTTGCCAGGGCCCCTGAGCTGGGGGAGGCTGCCCCAGGGTCTGCTCCTTCCAGGCCAGTGTGCTGTGTCCTGTCGGGAGCGGCCACCGAGGAAAATGTAAGGGAAAGAGAGAGAATGTATTGAGTCTCATGAGAAAACGTTCTGGGATTATGGACCTTTTGAAACTACATTCTCTCTTTTGCTCGGCTCTTCCTTGCTCCCCCGCGAGTGCGTGACGGACGCTCACCTCCAGGACTGCCCACCGCTCCTCTGGGGCCTTGAGCGAGTACACCCCCGCTGCCTGGTCTCCCTTGCCCTGGACAGTCTGTGTCTGGCGGCGGGGGGGGGGGGGGGGGGGGGGGGGGGGGGGGGGGGGGGGGGGGTTGGCCTCAGCAGGTGTTTGCTGAGGAGGAGAAGGAGCAAGTGCCTGGCCCTGGCCAAGGAGCCAACTCAAGAGACGCTTCCCTGCCAAGGCCTGGGGCTGGGCAGGGGCAGCTCCTACCCTCAGGCTGGCTGTGAGGCCCACCCAGGAGGAGCAGAGGCTTGGGAAGGCTTGGGTCTCTGGTGACAGTCCCCGTAGAGGGTGTGGCTTGAGCGAGACCTGCAGCGAGCCGGCCTGAGCTGGACAGCAGCCCCGGGGTAGACAGCTGGGGATAGGCAACTGCAGTGGTGAGGCCCACTCAGGGTTGGGAGGGTGTGAGGTCTCCGTGAGGGGTTGGGGGTGAGCTGGGTCCCAGAACAAACGTGCAGGCACAGGAAACCACGCTCGGGCCCAGTCCTAGCCTCTGGACACAGAGAAGGTGGGAGGAAGCCAGGTGGAAGGCGTGGACCTGGGCAGCCCTGTGGGGCCTGGGGCAGCGGCTGCCCTGCTGTTTGCTGTGGACTGCAGGGAGGCCCTAATGGTGTCCCCACCCACAGGACATCAGCTTGGCGGTGATGTGCCTGCTTCCCCGTCTAGGGGTCAGTGGAGGGGAGTGTGCAGCCCTGTAGGCCCTGACTGGTGTCACCTCTCCCTCTAGCTGTTCCAGAAGTGTTGCCTGGTCCAGAGGATCCTGGAAGCCTGGGAAGCAAATGATCACGCGCAGTAAGAAGCCTGGGGGAGCGGTGGGGTTGGGGGCAGGGGGCCCCTGAGGGCCCAGCACGGGGCTCCGCCGCTGCCACGGTGTGGCTGGTTCAGGAAGGGGGTCTCGTTCCTGGGTGCTGTCCAGGGAAGGTCAGGGCTCAGGGAACTGGAGGAGACGGGCCAAGCAGCCCTCTGCTCCATCCCTGTCCTCCCCGTCCGCCAGGCGGGGCCCATCTTACACCCACAGTGTGTCCTCAGTCCTCCCACCTCCCCACCCCAGCCACCAGCCAGTTCTCACTGAGCCCTGAAGCCCCCCAGGCGCATCCAGGCTACTTGTGCTGGCTTTCCTGCCCCATCCAGCTTGTGTCTTTCTGACACGCACAGGTGGTCTCACCTGCACCTACAAATCTCGACCACCAAGGTCCCCCAGAGGTACGGCCTGCAGGGCCCAGTGTGGGCAGCCCCAGGCCCGGCCCTCACCCTGCCTTCCCTCGGCCCTGCCGGCTGCTGCTCTCGGGGGCTCTCTGACCTTAGCTGGTTCCTAGCTCACATCTTGCTGGTCCAGAACCCACCAGTTTGTATCCTCTGTAGAATACGTAGAGATACAAGTGGGGCCTGTCCTTCCTGGGGCCTGGTCCATGCCGTACCCACTGAAGCCCTGGGCGGAGTCATGCCCTTGTACATTCTGTGTATCTGTGCGTGGGCGCCTGTTGGGGGGAGGGGCACTTCGCTGCTGTCACTGAGGGTTCGTGACACCCCAGAGGTTAAGATGGCAGGCTGAGTGGCCTTGTCCCTGGCCCAGCCCTCCTGCACCCCGAGCAGCTACACAAAGGCCTCCCTATGGGCCTGTCCCGCCAGCTTCTCCCCGGACCCCTTCCTCTGCCAGGCTGGGCCCACTGGCTCAGGAGCTCACTTGTGCTTCCTCTCCGGGGTGCCATCAGGCTTTTAGGACAGAGAACATGGTCAAAAACAAAACTTTGTCCACTCTGGGACTTAAGTGCTGTGTTTCTAGATGTGTGAGCATTTTATACCTTCCTAACACAGCATGGATTTTAAGACAGACCCTTCTGTTGGGTCTTGTTTGTGACAGATGAGAGTGTGGGATGGAACGGCGGACAGTAGCAAGGCCATGGGCCTCAGGGTGTAGAGAGCTCAGTGAGGGGGAGTCAGAGTGGAGACCCAGAGAGCCAGGTAGATTGAGGCCAGCTGTGAGCCCGGCCACCTGGAGCAGCCCCCACCCCTCTGGGTCCCGTGTGTCTGTTCTTGATCGTCCCTGGGTCAGGACGAACAGCAGGGACACACTATCTTAGTCTTTCGGAGTCTTCTCTCACCTACTGGGTGTTTCCCTCTGGTCAGCCAGCTCTGGGCGGGGTCGGGAGGGTGTCTGGGGCCAGGACAGGTCAGGGGTGTCGGTGTGGGCCGAGGGACGCAGCATTGGCCCAGGCGTGCAGGGTGACCACAGGCCTGTCAGGCCTTACGGTACGGGGGTCCTGTCTGGATGGTGGAGGTAGGGGCAGCGTCCGCCTTGTCAGCACCCCTCGGCGGTGAGCCTGGAGTGATTGGCACACGTGGGCACTCTCCAGAAGTGAGTGTCCTGCAGCTAGGGCTCTCGGGGGCAGGGGGCGCGGAGTGGGCACAGGGAAGGCCGTGCATGGCAAAGTCAAGGCCCTGGTGGACGCACAGTGGGGAAACCCCAGGTGTCCCCTGATGCCGCTGCTTCTCCTTCAGGGCAGCGGGTGGCATGAGGCGCGGCAACATGGGCCACCTTACCCGGATCGCCAACGCAGTGGCGCAGAACCTGGAGAAGGGTCCCGTGCAGACCCACATCAGCGACGTCCTCCGAGGTGAGCCCTTCCCGTCCTCACTGCCTCCAGGCAGCCGGAGCCCTGTTCTGGGTGCTACTGCCTGAGGCTGCCTCGGACCCCTGAGCCCCTCCCTCTGACCCTCACCCGCCTCCTGCAACCCCGTTTCCTGCGCTCTGGCCCGTCAGCAAGTGTAAGTGCCCTGGAACCGGGACAGACTGCTTCCCCACGTGGAACCTTCTCTCAGGTGGGCCTGGGTCCCAGGTGTCTGTGCTATTGAACAGACATCTGTGGGGGGTCTCTTTGTGCCCCAGGCCCTGGCAGGCGCCTGCGTTCAGAAGGGGCTGCCTGTGGGCTGCCTGAATGCCGCCCTCCTCCTCTGACTCAGGCAGCTTTCCAGACCCTTCCAGCACAAGTCTGGGGACCTGGAGGAGCTGGGGGAGCTGGCCTCTGTGCTCAGAGAGCGACTGCAGGGCTTGAGACACCTGCCACGCCCCCGACCTGGGGCCCTAACCCTCATGCCCCTCTCTGGCCCTCTGCTGTCCCACCGTGGTCTTCAGTTCCCGGGCTCCGGGCTTCCGGAGCTGAGCAGGGAAGGCCCCGGGCGGGGCTCTTGGTTCAGACAGGAAGTGGGCTGCTCAGAAGGGCTTGTGCGTCCCTGCCAAGGCAGACGATGCCCAGGCCACCAGAGCTCAGAGGGACGGATGGGTGGAGTGGACGCGTGAGTCTGGGAGGCTGAGGGTGGGCGGAAGCCAGGACTGGCAAGGTGCAGGGGCTGGTGTTCACACCAGCTTCGTGACCGGGACTGTTCCTTAGCCCCGTGCTCGAGGCTTTTGTGCTCAGTGACTGGTGTTTGCAGAGAGCAGTGAGCTCTGTCCGGGGGGTGCCCCACAGTGGGTGTGCGAGGCTGGGTGTGCTGAGGCAGGGACTCAGGTGTGTGAGCTGGGAGCAGGCACAGGGAGGGGCCAGGGCTCATCCCCCATTGTGGGCCGTACACGGTGTGGCCCGTGTGGACCTGTGGCCATGCCGCACTGGCTGCCTGGCCACCCCCTCAGAGGGTCTCAGCTGTGGTCCCTGTGGCCCAGGGCCAGAGGAGAGCTGAGGAAGCTCTGGGTGGCCCTCCAGGTTGGAAGCAGCGTGGGGGGGGGCGGTGTTTGGCTCCCAGGTCCGCTGACGCCCTTGACAAGGGGTGTGTGGCCCGGGGAGTCTCTCCACGAAGGGTACAGTTTGGGGTGCGAGATGTGAGCCAGAAGCTCTCTGCCATGGTCTTCTGTCACCGGCTGCAGACCGTGGCTCTCTGGGGCTCGACCTGTCCAGAAAGCAAGCACACGGGCGCATGGCGTGGGCCGAGGGGGAGTGAGGCGGTGGGCAGAGAAGGGAGCTGGGCTGCGGCTCCTCGGCAGTCCTCCTCTGCTGGGGTCGGGCTCTGTCCCCGTGAGCACCCTCGAGTTCTTGTAGGACCCTTGGCTGCCTTGGCCTCCTTCCCCTCCAGCAGGCAGCCCTTGAGGTGCACTCCGGGCTCTGCCCGCCCGTGCGCAGTGGCGCCGGCCCCTGGTTCACAGCGCTGCTCCCTTCCAGGGCTCCCTGCTGACTGCCGAGGGCGCTGGGAAAACTTTGTGGAGGAGACCCTCGCGGAGACCAACCGCAGGAACGCCGTGGACCTGGTGAGGGGCTCGGGGGGTATCCGGTGGTGCTGTGGCCATGCCTTCCCGTCCGCTTGTCGTGCGGGTACGCGTGTAGGCGTGGGTGGGTGTGCGCGTGCCCGCACATGTGTGCACCCCCATGGCCCCGTGTCCCAAACACCGTCTTGTCCTGCTTCAGGCTCCGGTGGCCCCCTAAAAGCCTCAGCAGAGCCCCTTCCCTGTCCCATCAGGAGCCCTAGTGTGCTCTCGGGGGCTCCTGATGCTGCAGCCCAGTGTGCCCTGCACTGAGGGGAGGGGCATGGGGGCAGGAGCCCCGGGGCTGTGGGGCTCATGCCCACCCGCTCTGGCTGTTTCAGGTAAGCACCCGCCACCTTCACCCCTCGAGTGAGGAGGAGGACATGGAGGGCGTTTGCCCTAATGAGCTGTCCCTGCAGCAGGTGCGTGTGGCCGCTCTGCCACCTCGGGCAGCCCTGACCCGCTCCCGGCAGCACCTGGGCCTCTAGCCCCGCTGAGCCACTGCGGGACACAGCCCAGGGGAGCGCGCTCGTCTCCACGCACCAGGCTCGAGCAGGGGTGGGGCCAGACGTGCAGCCCCTGTAACGGGGGGGGGGGATCCCCCCAGAGCCACCTTCCATCAGTAAACCCTGGGGGACCTGGTGGACAGTGTTGAAACTTAAAGGAAACGAGGCTCTTTGGACACGACCCTGTGTGCGTGTTGTCCCGAGAGGTTAGGTTGGGAGAAGCTGCAAAGCACCAGTGAGTTTTCCTGGGCGCAGCCTTGGGCTGAGGCCTGCCCTGCGTCACCCTCCCTGCCAGGCTTTCTCCGAGTACCAGGTCCAGCAGATGACGGCCACCTTCGTGGATCAGTTTGGCTTCAACGACGAGGAGTTTGCTGACCAGGATGACAGTGTCAAGTGAGCCCCCGGGACGTGCCCGGGGCCGTCCACCCTGGCCGGGACCCCTCCCGGGGGGCCTTCCGTGCACACCATGGTCCCCACTGAGCCTTCGTCATCTCCCCCGACCTTGTCCCCTGTCCTGCCTGGCCCTGGAGGCTGACCTACCACTTTGTCAGCTGAAAGCCCAGTCCCTGTGGGAGGGTCCGGGCTCAGACACCCTCAAGGGTGGCAGGTTGTCCCCGTGCAGACCAGGGACAGAGTGGGACCAGCACGTGAGGGTGAGGAGGGAGGCGGCGTGGGCGCTGCCCCCTTCGTCTGAGGCCCCCCACATGCCTACACCCACGTGGCCAGTCGCTGCCTGCAGAGCCGTCTACACCCTTGGACTCGGCTGCTCCCCTGGGAGGGACAGCTGCGGCTGGTATCCCCCAAGGGTGTGAGCGGCAGTCCCCGGGGCCTGGGCAGCCCGGTGCTGAGTGCCACCCTTGTCGCCGCAGTGCTCCTTTCGATAGGATCGCGGAGATCAACTTCAGCATCGACGCAGACGAGGACAGTGTGAGCGCCCTGCTCCATGCTGCTTGGTGGGGGGCACCGTGCTGGGTGGGCAGGAGTGGGGGACAGGGCTGCTTCGTGGCACCCGGCCCCCGTCCTGCAAGCCACCTGCCTGGCTGAGCCTCTCCGGGCGCTGCGTGTAGCTGCGTGGGTGCTCTCTTTGCTCGCAGCCCAGCGCAGCTCTGTTTGAGGCCTGCTGCGGCGACCACATCCAGCCATTCCACGACGACGAGGAGGACGACATCTGGGAGGATAAGGAGATGCACTGCCCTGCCCGGGTGACGGCCAGAGCCAGGTGGGAGGCCCGCTTGTCCTCCCCAAGCCCCCTGAGGCAGAGATGCCCCAGAATGCTGTGTGTGCCCTCCTGGCCCTGTCCCAGCCGCCATGCCCTGGATGCACTGAGGGGACGCTTCCAGGGGCCCCATGTGGTGCCCTCTGGTGGCCGCTCTGACCTCGTGTCTTTCCCCAGGTTTGGGGGTCCTCACACCTCAGAGAACTGCTCCAAGAATGGCCTGCAGCGTGGAGGCCAGGACAGGAAGGAGGGTTTGGAAACAGACAAAGATGCTGCTCGGGCAGGTGCTTCTCTGGCTTCTACCCCGAAGGAAGGTCCTCGCTTGGAGGGTGGCTCAGAAGGTAGATGCCGGGGACACGGGGTTCAAGCTGGGCAGGGGACTTAGAGACGGGAACACAGGCCCCACCTGGCCTGTGCATGGTGGGACTACACGAGCTTTCAAGCAATGTTCCCCAAAGTGGTGGCTTTCCCGTGCCGCCAGCCACAATGATGCAGGATTGGTGGCAGATGCTTTGGCCTATACCCCAGCTGCCCCCTGCCACCAGTCGAGGTCACCCAGCCACACCGTCACAGCTGGTGGCCTGTGTCCACCGGTCCACTTCTTGTGGGGCCCCCACAGCTCCTGGGCTTCAGGGCCCAGAAGGCAGGTGGGGCCGACCTGCGGGTCAAGGGTGCCTGGACTGCTGTGTCCCCCCCAGCAGGTACCTCGTGGGCAGTGTTTGATGAGCCGGTGAACTCGCCAGTGCCGGCCCCAGGAGTGGCCGTGGATGTCGGTTCCAGCGTGTGGGCGGCCAGCACCCATAGTCCCTCGACTCTGGAGGAAAAAGGCTGGGCTAAGTTCACCGACTTCCAGCCTTTCTGCTGGTAAGGTGGGGTGGGCCAGGAGGTCACCCCATCTGCCCTTGGGGGTGGCATCTCCCCAGAGGGGGCTCAACCTTGCCTTCTACAGCTCTGAATCAGGGCCCAGGTGTAGCTCCCCGGTGGACACAGGCCACGGTGATACCCAGGAGGGGCCAAGCCAGGGCCCTGAGAGAGTCCGTGAGTAGGAAGCACTCGGAGTGCAGGGAGTGGGAGGATGTGGCCAAGGCCCCACGGTCTGTGTCTCCCTGGTGATGCTGGGCTTTGCATCACTCCCAGGGGAAAACCGGCAGTCCTCGGGGTGTGGGTATGGCCGGCCTGCCCTGTCCGTGCTGCTGGGAGCTCTGGCAGGCAATGAGGGCTTTCCCAGCCCAGGTCAGTCTCTGAGGCCTTGCTTTGTCCTTGCAGATCACCCCAGTGCAGTGTGTCACCTCACTGGCCATCCTAGGGCCTGTCTAGCATCCTTGACCCTGAGCCCCTCATCAGACAGGCTTGGAAGCCCCACGGGGCTCGGTGGCGGCCCTTCTTGCCTGGGGGAGGACCGTCTTTTCGTACGGTTCCTGTAAATAGACACGTGCAGACGTGGGTTTGTAGACTCTGAGGTCCCTCCATCCTCCCTGGACGTCAGCAGCTTTGTCTCGTAGGCCCGGCTTCCCCGTGTGCCTGGAGCACCTGTGTCACCAGGAAGGCCCCCTTGGCGGTCTCTGAGAACAGTGAGGACGAGCAGAAGACGGCTGGTGCCTCGGAAGCTGTCAGTCTGGGTCCCAGCCGGGAGGCCCCCCTGCCGCCCGCGTCAGTCCCCAGGTGTGCAGGATGGCGGCGGGCACAGGGTCCCTAGGGCACACGGATTTCCGGCCGTCCCCGGCACTCTGGTCACCTGGGAGTAGGCTGACCCCATGACCGAGGCGGCCAAGTGGGAGCCAGGGCTCAGGGGCATCTTCATAGAGATGAGAGCACAGGGCCTGAGTGTCCCAGCCGGGGGCCAGGAGACGCGGCTGCCGGCCTCACCCTAGGTCTCACTGAGGACAGTGGCGCAGTTTGTGGGTCTCTGGCCGGCTGAGCTGCCGCCCCAGGATCTGGGGTTGCTCCGGATGGTGGGGAGAGAGCACGACCGCCTTTATGTAGGTCAGTGTCTGCTGTCGCTCATGCGCCAGACAGCGGGGTGGGGGTGTCCGAAGACCTCTCTGGGTCACGAACCCTGACTGCAGGTATCCCTGCCTCACACGCAGGAGGAGGGTCTAGGCCTTTGGGATCTCTCATTGGACAGACCCTGGGAGGGCGGGGGCCGCGTAAGGAGCTGTGAATTGTGAAAATAGGGAACGGGGGTGCTGGTGGAGCCAAGGCTTACAGGGGCAAGGTGGGGGTGGGGGGGGCAGCAGAATCCCAGCAGGAGGGGACGAGGACCAGTCCGTGGGATTTCCTCTGGGCTTTTCTTCCCCCATAGCCCACTGCCCCAAGCCTTGGTGATTCCAAATGGTTTTGAGGCTTGGTCCATCCCATTGGTGGGGGTCCAGCTCTGGCTCACAGCACACTCGTTCCCTGGACCCCAGACAACACGACCTGTCCTCGTTAGTCCCCGCCCTTGGGGGACCCAGCCCAGAGCCAGCGGGGCCTCGTTTATGAGAGTGGATCAGGCATGGGGGCCATGAGTGGTGGCATTTGGGTTACAGGTACACACGGGGTTCTTGAATGGGTTTAACTTTTCCTCAAAGCTCAGAATCACTGCAAGTCTTAAAACCTCCTCTTTTCCTGACTCCCATGCCTAAAAACCACCTCCGCTCTGAAAAGCAGGTGTCGTCATCCTTAAAGCAAGCCGTGTATTTCTAGGGCTGTCTGCAGGAGCGTTTCCGGCCAGCCCGTGGTGAACCTCCGGTCTGGGCCCATCTGGGCTGACACGCGGTCACCAGGCTTCAGTGTAGGGTCCATTTCTTATGCTGTCCATGGCTGCTCGTCGCTGGCTCCCAAGGGTCTTGTGTGGTTGGAGGTGGTCTCACCTGGACCAGAAGCAAGCACTGGGCAGGTGTGGGCTGAAAGGGCGAGCCGTGGGCTCACTCTCCTCCTGGGCTGTGGCGAGGATGGCCATGAAGACCAGCGCCCAGGCTGGTGTCCTGAGGTCACCTGTTCTCATTCTCTCTCTCCAGGTGTGGGAGGGAGCGTTTCTGGGCACAGGGCCTGCAGGCCCTCCCCTAACAGGGTGAGGGTGGGGGCAGTCTGGAGAGAGACTAGATGTCCGGGAACAAGCTTGGGATGCGCCTCCTGGAAGGTCCAAGGCCTCAGATGGGCAGGCAGGTGGTCTTTGGTGTTTTTAGCACTTGGGGTAGCAGAGCTGCCTTGGCCAAGTGGGTCCCTGGGCTACCTTGGGGGTGGCCCAGGACACTGGAGCCTGTCTGCCATACAGGGCCGAGTGCACCGGCAGCCCGCTGTCGGACCCCACCTCCCCCGCGCCTGCAGAAGCAACCTTCACCCCGGCTGTGGCCGTCCCTGCCGAGGCTGCTGTGGCGGCCCCCCCAGCACCAAGCAAGGCCGGCCCCACCCCAGCCACCATGGCAGGCCCCCCAGGACCTGCCGTGGCCGTCACCACTGCAGCCCCAGCCACGTGCACAGCAGCCATCCTGGGGACAGTGACAAAAGACAAGTGAGCCGGTCAGGCTGGGGGATGGGGGTGGCTGGGGCTCTCGGGCCCCGAGGGCTCCAACCCCCCACCCTTCCTCCTGCAGGAAGACAGACTCACCACCGCCTGCCGGAGCCGCCTTGAACGGCCCCGTGTGACGCTGCTGCTGCCCAGCCACGGCGCGCCCTTCGTCGAGAAAACTACCTGGTGATGCAATTTGTCTTTTTTAATTTAATTTAATTTTATTTTAAAATAAATGCTGCATTGGTAAAGCTGGCAGTTGGAACCAGTTGGACAGCCCAGCCTGCGCCTCTCCTGCCTGACCCCGAGGGGGCCTCGAGTCCAGCTCTGCGCACAGCAATAAGGCCTCAGGCGTGCGCTCTGCTGGTGGGAGCCGGGGGCCACGACCCCGAGACACCGTGTGGACTGAGGGCCGCGATGGCCGTGGATGCCACAGGCTCTGAGCCTCAGTTTTTACTTTTTTTTTTTTTTTTCTTCCAACAAACGCAGGAAAGAGCCACGTGTTTGCACTTTTGTGTCCAGCCACAGCGAAGGCTCTCCCTGGCTCTGGGGACAAATGCGGGTCTGGAGCCAGACTGGCCAGACAGGGTCTTAGCTGCCCGGAGCCCCTGGGAGCTGGCCTTGAGCCAGGCTGCAACATTTGACTGCCTTAAAAGGAGACCCTCGTGGCCTGGTGGGCAGTTGGGGCACCTGGTTAGGGGCTGGCCTTGTGTGTGCAGGATGGGGCACAGGGGTGCGGGTGCAGAGACTGGCTTTGGCGGTGCCAGGTGGGGTGCGGCGTGCACCTGTCGGGGAGGGCAGGGCCAGGCCCCATCATCCAGGAGGGGTCTGTAGGGTCATTTTGCGTTGAGTCCATTTTTAATGTTCTGAGAATCTGACAGGGCACCCAAGACCCCAACTCCCAATAAAAGTTGTGTTATTCTTACTGGCAAGCCTGTGTATCGTGAAGCTGCGGGTCCCGGACCCAGCCTGGCGGGTAGGGGGTGGGGGTGGGGGTCTTTGCTGCCCCACACTCATGCCCGTGGCTGCAGCAGGGAGTCTCTAGACGGGGGCAGGCGTTGAGCTTCTGTCCTTAAGCAAGCTCCGCCTGGGGCGTGCGAGCCAGTGCTGTCCCCAGGGCCCCCCGTCCTCACTGGCTGGGCGGGGCTGGGGGGAGCCAGCAGGGCCTCCCTGGGCACTCAGCAGTCCCTGTCTTTTGTGTCAGTCCCTAGCAGCGTTGGTCCTGGACTGACTCACCCTATGGCCCTTGCTTTGGTGACTTCTGACCTCCTCCCCCAGGGACAGCCTCAT
The DNA here is from genome assembly GCA_004024625.1 of Mellivora capensis. Lineage (NCBI taxonomy): Eukaryota > Metazoa > Chordata > Mammalia > Carnivora > Mustelidae > Mellivora > Mellivora capensis. The sequence goes on along the minus strand of PISX010025649.1, from coordinate 10,281 downwards.
GGCTGCCCGGGCCCTGCGTGCAGTCCGGCGGGTAGAGGACTCCAGGTGTGCATTTCCTGGGCCTTGAGGGCCTCAGCCCAGTAGTGGTCCATGTGGCCCAGAGAGAACTTGGGGGCTCTCCTCATCACTCACCTGATGTCACCTGTGGGTCTCGCCTGTGTCCACACCTACTGCTCACCTCCGCCCTGACAGGTGCCACCAGCTGCTAGGCACCCCCACCCTCCACCTGGCCGGCTCCTCACGCAGGTGGGACATTTGCGTGGGGGAGGAGGAAGCGTAGTGGCACCTGTCACGGGCCAGACAGAGGCCGGGGCGTGGAGGACGGTCAGCTTGACGCAAGATTCCAGGGAAAGGGGAGAGGAGGCATTTGGAGCAAACTTCCCAGGAACCCCCAGCCTGACCTGGAGCCCCTGCTCCCAGGGGAGCCCACCCTCCTCGGCACCGCCCCCCCAGCTTCCCTCTCACCCGGAACCGTCCTTCGGACAGTCCGGCCCTGTCTGCGCGCTTCACAGCACCCCTGCAGATGGCCACCACCTGTCCGGGCGGTGCTTGGGGGGTGTGGCAGGAGGGGGTGGGTGCCAGCCCCAAGACCACCCTTCGGGGGGGGGGGGGCGCTGGGCACCAGCAAGGGCCCTCCGAAGCTGCCTCCCCGTGCCCCCGGCACCAGAGCTTGGGCCCCACGTGGTGGGGGTGGGGTGGGGGCGTGGGCGGAGGAGACACAAGCACGGGCGTGTTGTTAGTTCTCTCTTTATAGACTCTGGTTCTAGGAACAGGCGGCCAGCGGCTGGCCATGGACCGGCCGGCAGGCTCATGGGGCGGCGGGCGGGGCGGGCGGGGTCTATTTACAGGCCCACTGCGAGGGCTGTACCATGGCCGCCTGCCGGCCGGGGCTCCCCCGTAACTCCAAAATAAGTTACAGCTGGCCGGGCGGGCGGGGGCGGGCAGGGGGCGGGAGCTGGCAGGGGCTGTACACATAAGGGGCGGCGGGACCTCAATACTGTCGAGGGTGGGGGCTGTAAACATGGCCGGGGGGCCCTGCCCACCCCTAGTGGTCTCTAACGACTGGACGCAGAGCGGCCAGAGCAGAGCCGGGCTCAGGCGTCCGACAGGCAGCTCTGGATCTGGTCCACCCACTGCTGGGCCGAGGGCACGTCCTGGGCACAGAAGTTGTAAACGCGACGCGTCGTCTTCACCTGGGAATGGCAGGTCGCTGACTCCACGGTCCCACCCCATGGAGCCACCGCCCCCCAGCCCAGCCATCCCTGGGCCCTGGCCACAGCTCACGTCAAAGAAGGCCTTCTCGTCCACGGTCTTGGGGGCACCCATGGTGGGAGTGCCGGGGGCCACGGCCTCCACTTCGGCCAGGTCGATGACACCCTTGCATTCCGTATCCACACGGTGGTCGTAGTAGCGCAGCTGGGGCGGGGAGGAAGTCAGGGCGGCACCCCCCACCCCAGCCTCTAACCTCCTCGCCTTAGCCCCCCGACCACTCACCTGGTGCTTGGTCTTGTCCAGCACGAACCAGCGGGCCTTCCAGGGCTTCATGAAGGCCCCCTTCTTGTACAGGGTGCCCTCGTACGACCTGCACAGACAGCAGACCAGGGCCAGGCTGGCCGTCAGTGCCACCCCAGCCCCTGCCCTCAACCAGACCCCAGGCTGGACTCGAAGGCTAGACTGACCAGGGGGCCACGAAGCAGCCCCGGACTCTCCTCAGACAAAGACATGGAGAAGGATCCCCACCCTGCGCCCCTCGCGTGACACGACACTGGAGAGGGCCCAACACCAGGGTCTCAGAGTGTCCTGGAAGCACCCCCACTTGTAGGGCAGGTGTCTTGGGACGAGGAACACGCCGCTCCGGGGAGGCGATCGTGGCACGATAGCCCCTCTCCAGCCTGCCAGGCCCCAACCTCACTGGTGGCTGCGGTCAAGGTTCTACGTCCCAAACCTTTCTAGAAGAGCCCTCCTGCTTCTCCCCCAGCCACTGTCGGCTTACGCTCAGGCCACCGTTTTGGCATTATGGCCTCCCCCACAAATCCTTCCACCCAAGGGATGGCCAGACGTTCCCCAAGGGCACTGGCCCCCAACCTCTGACCCATCCCGCACCCGCAGTCCCCCAGCTCAGGAGCCCGCGCCGCGCAGCGGGGCGCGCCCTCACACCTGTTCTCGCTCTCGGCCGTCTGGAACTGGCTGTACAAGGTGCTGGTACTGCGGCGCGCGGCCTGCCGGGAACTGGACGCTGTTGAGCCGCTGCTCTGGTCGCTGTCCAGGCTGAGGCTCAGAGTGGAGCCCACAGGCCCCTCCTGCAGGTACACACCTAGCGAGCGGCGGTGGTGGGGCACGCTGGACACCAGCAGGGAGCTGGGGGTGCCCTGGGGACAGGAGGGGGGCCTGTGTCAGGGCCGGTGGCCTCCGCCCCCTCCTGCCAGCAAGCTCACCCTGGCCGCCCACACCCAGGTCTGCTCACACGTCCATCTGCCCGGGCCTCGAGGCGCTGTGCTGCCTTCACCCGATCCCAGGTGTCCTTCCAACGCTCCGGGGGTCGCCCCAGCTCCGTCTCCAACCGCTGTAGCTCCTGGGGGAGAAGTAGGAAACTTAAGATCATTCAGAAGAAAATATGCAGATCAAAACGCGGGAAGACCAAACTGGAAAGCAGGAAGGTGCAGGACGGAGAGGTCTGACGGGTTCTGCTGGAACACAGGTGAGTGAGGGTAGGGGACGGGCAAAAGCCATTTACCTGGAGAGAACAGAAACCAGTTGTGCAAAACAAGAAGCACCGGGCAGAGACGTGGAGCTCGGGGCTGCAGACACGCAGGGACCCACGGAGGGGGCAGTGGCACGGAGCAGGAGCTCTAGAGAGCCAGAGGCCTCCCGGAGTAAACCGCCACAAGCCTGGCAGGGAGCAGCTCCTCGGCCGCTGCGAGCCAGATCGGCACCATGCAGGGAGGTGCAGGGCTCCCACCCGGCCAGAGCGGACGCACCTCCTGTAGCTGCACGGAAAAACCCAAACAATCCTGACCCTCAACAATGCAGAACCCACAATGTCGATTATTTAAAGGAATTACTAGACAAAGCAGGAAAATGAGAGTTATACTCAGGGGAAATGTTAAAAGAAACAGATCGAGAAAAGAAATAGGTACTGGAATTAGCATGCGAGAAATTCAAACCACTGGTTCTAAATATGTTTAAGATGTAAAGACAGAGACGGACAGAATGGTCAAAGGGCTGGGGGCTCTCCACAGAGAATGGAAACCATTTAAAAAAGACAAATGGACGTTCTAGGGCTGAAAAATACGGTATCCAAAATGAATGCTTCAGCAGACAAGCTTAAGAGCATATTAGCCCTATGGAAGAGCAGAGCAGTGAGCTTCAACGTGGGGTCCTGGAAATCATCCACAATGAGCTGCAGAGAAGAAACATCGCCTCAGGGACCTAAGTGTCAGTCCAGTCCCACAGGAAAGGAGGGAGAGACTGCGTAGAAAAAAAAAACAAAAAACTTTTAAAATAAATTATGGCCAAGGGCGCCTGGGTGGCTCAGTGGGTTAAAGCCTCTGCCTTCGGCTCAGGTCATGATCCCAGGGTCCTGGGATCGACCCCCACATCGGGCTCTCTGCTCAGCGGGAAGCCTGCTTCCTCCTCTCTCTCTGCCTGCCTTGCTGCCTGCTTGTGATCTGTCTCTTTCTAGGTCAAATAAATAAATAAAATTAAAATAAAAAAATAAATTCTATATCGTAAGAGAAAACCCTTTTTTTTAAGGCTATTTATTTGACAGGAGTGGGGGTGGCACACAAGCCAGGGGAGGGACAGAGGAAGAAGAAGCAGGCTCCCCACTGGCAGATATCCCAATGTGGGACTCCATCCCAGGACCCCAGGATCAGGACTTGAGCCAAAGGCAGATGCCTCACCAGCCTATCCACCCAGCCGTCCAGAAAACAGCCTTTAAAAAATAAAGGCACTGGGGTACCTGGGTGCCTTTTTATATATATATATATATATGTATATATATATATACACACACACACACACACACACACACACACACACACACACACTGTTGGGGGGTCCGACTCTTGCTTTCGGCTCAGGTCATGATCTCAGGGTCTTGGGATTGAGCCCCATGTCGGGTTCTGTGCTCAATGAGTAGTCTGCTTCTGATTCTCTCTCCCCCTCCCTTCACTGCTCCCCCTGCTTATGCTGTCATTCTCTCTCAAATAAATAAGTCTTAAAAAAAAAATTAGGGGTATTTGGGTGGCTCAGTCCTTAAATATCTGCCTTTGGCTCAGGTCATGGTCCCCAGGGTCCTGGGATCAAGCCCCGCATCGGGCTCCCTGCCTGGCGGGAAGCCTGCTTCTCCCTCTCCCACTCCCTCTGCTTGTGCTCCCTCTCTCACTGTGTCTCTGTCAAATAAATAAAAATTTTAAAAAGTAAATAAATAAAATAATTAACGATGAAGACACGGGACACCTGGCTGGAGCAGTCGGCCGAGCGAGTGACTCTTGGTTTCAGGGTTGTGGGTCAAGCCCCACGTTGGTGCAGAGATTCCTTAAACAAATAAAACTAAAAATAAAAGGGCACAACTGGCCCAGCCAGAAGCCACTGTGTTTTCGGGGCAATCCGGGGGACTGGATTCCGCCTCGCAGCAAACCAGCCGAGCGGCCACCACACGTCTGCAGCTCCACAAGGTCTGGCTCGGCCTGAAGCGCGCGAAGTGGTCTCCGGGGCACCCGAGTGCCTGGCTGGGCTGGTCAGGCACACGGCGGCGCGGACGGCGCGGGACCGGCCCCCACTGGCAGAGTCGCCCCGGGGGACCGGTCCTAGCTGGCGGGACCCTGAGCTGCTTCAAGACCAGCTCCGCAGTGATGCCGAGGAAGAGCGCCGCGCGCTCGCGAAAACACGGCAGGACGGGAAAACCAGAGAACACCGGGAACCGGCCAAATAAGCACCGGCCCCGCAGAGGAACAGACGCGGACGCCTCCGCCGGCGACCCGCGCTCCCCGAAACACCGCGGGTTCTGCAGGCTCGCGAGGAGCGGAGAAGCCTCCCTCCCCGTCGGGCTCTTCCCAACAGCTGATGCTCAGGACGCAGCGAGTGCCGCGAGCCTCCGTCACATGCGGGGCCCCGCCGTCCCCCGCCGCCCCCCGCCGCCCCGAAACTAGCACGGGACGAGCCGCTCAGAAGGTCGATGCAGCAGGACGCTCGCTCGCTCGTCAGCGGGGAGCAAGCGAAAAGGCCGGGAAGAGCGAACGCCAGCGCAGTCAGCCAACGGCGAGGGGCCAGATTCCGCGGCCGCGGCTGGCTCGGGGCGGGGGTCCCGGGTCGTGAGCTGCAGCGCCGCGGCCCGCACGCGGAGGACCCGACGCCCACCCACCCCGGTCAACGGCTGAGGCGCCGGTGAAAGCCTCAGACTGAGGAAGCGCCTGCGCGCGCTGAGGACGAGCAACTGAGCGCGAACCTGAAGACGAGGCGGAGTCACCAGAGACGAAGGGTCTCCTTGGCCCTCTGGGCTTGTGGGTCACCCGTCTGCCCCCCACAAGCCCCGGGTACCTGGGCCAGGCCCAGTGCCGCGCCACGGACATACTGTGTTTCCACCGGGGCAGCTCCCCGGGACGCCGGCTCCGGCACCTCTTTCCCCCACAGCGGATCAGGCTCCAGAGGGCCTCGGTAGCCCCCCACAGCCCGACGGCCTTGGGTGGGAGGGGGAGGCGGAGCCCCCGTGTTCTGGAGCTGAGGCCCACGTGGAGACTCGGCCAGCTCAGGCCCCACGCACAGGACTCTGCCCTGGCAGATCCTGACTCCTGGGGCTGAACCCACGTGCCCCCCAAGGACGGCAGAAGGTGGGCCAGAGAGGCCTAAACGGCAACCCTCAACTTCCAGGCCAACAGGCTCATCTCGCTCTAACGGAGGCTGGGGGCAGGCTGGGCCCAGGGCACCAGGGGCCTCACAGTGGCCGACAGCCAGGGGCACCCAGGCAACAGGTGCGGTGGTCTGGGAGAGGCCCAGAACAGTCCCCGGGAAAGCCCTGTCTTCCCTGAGGGCCAACCACACATGTGCCTGGAGTAAAGAAGCCACCTCCTAGGTCCCAGGGGTCCAGGACAGCAGCCTCTGGCCATCGCTGCCCACAAACATGAGCCGGGGGTTGGGGTGGAGAAGGGCAGGGCCCCCGGCCTGAGGAACACACGGGGGAATGTCCGACAGCACTGCGGTGCTCACCTCCAGCAGGCGTGAGATGGCATCCGGCTGGGCTCGGGGGCGGCTGTCATAACACGGCCACACCACCCGGCGCCTGCTCTGGGGCGCACCCCCATCAGGCCGCTCTTCCTCTGGGGGCTCGGGGGGCCCCTGGGCCAGCTCCCAGTCATAGGGGGGACCCTCGGCCAGCGTCTCCTCGGTGTAGAAGTCCCACACCTTCAGGTTGGACACGTTGCTGTAGGGCCGCAGGACCTGGGGGCGGGCCGGGCATGAGGAGCTGGGCAGGAGGGCGCCTGGCCGCCCCGGCCAGACCCTGGCTCACCTCCGTGTCCTCGGGCGCATACATGTAGTTGTAGAACACAGGCGTCCTCTTGCTCAGTCGGTCCACGTACTCCCACACGGACCGGCACGCCTGCTGGCCCCGGCGCTCCCCCTTCTCCTCGTACAGGAGCCCTGCGGGGGCAGTGCTGAGCCCCGCCACCCTCCAGGCCCAGCCCCGGCCGCCCGGCCCTGCCCCAGGCCCGGCCCTGCCCCATACCCAGCTCAATGCGCTCATAGTCCGAGTCGAGCAGAAAGGTCCGGAAGCGGCGGGACGCGTGGTGGTAGCCAAGGAACTTGAGGTAGAAGGGACTGAACTCGAACTCCATGGGGAACTGCAGGTGGACCTGTGCGGGGTGACGGGTCAGGGCCGGGAGGCGGCAGGCACCGCCGCCGCCACTGGCCCCCGCCTACCTGGTGCACACAGTCCAGGAACTGCAGGAAGACGGGCGTGAAGCCGCTGCTCTGCCCAGCCAGCGTGTGGGCCCCGCGGTGGCTGAAGCGATGGCCAAAGGACAGCCACTCCTTCTCCACCAGCAGACGGAAGCCCTCCAGCGTGCGGTAGAAGGGGTCAGACAGCAGCTGCACCAGAGACACCACCTGCCGGCCCCGCCTGCCCGTCAGCGCGGTGGCCGCGGGGACGCCCCCGCCTGGCTGTCCCCACGGCCCGGCACGCACCTGGGTGGTGATGTCCCAGCCGTCCTCCAGGCTCACCAGGACGGACGAGCCCGAGTCCAGCAGCTCCACCACCAGCACCGACACCTGTAGCAGCTTGTGGATCTGCCAGGAGAGGCAGCCCCTCAGCACCTCCCGCAGCCATGCAGGCCCCCGAGGGCTCCCCCCACCCCGCCCCGTCCTTGAGATGTCCTGCCCCACCCCAACAGGAGCAGGTCGCCCCAGCCTCCCTCCAACACACGGTACTGCCGTCCAGGTGGGAAAGGTCTATGGCCCTCTCCAGGGGCCCAGAGCCATCAACAAGCAAATCATGACCCCATCTGTCCCGGGCTGTAGGTCAGCAGGCCCCCGTGACACGCCGGACCGCAGCGGGGTGAGGGCTCACACACCTGGATCAGCCACTCTGAGTCCTCCAGCGAGCGCAGGAAGGAGGCCGGGCCGGGCTCAGCGGCAGGGCAGCCCGGGACACAGGCCTTCAGCAGCTTTTTGAAGCTGGCCTTCACCTGCCGTGCCTCGAACACCTCGATGGGCACCAGCTCCCACTGCTGCAGGGGGTCCGGCCGCACACCCTGAAGAAGGCCAGCCGCAGTGAGATGTGCCCGGGCCCTGGGCCCCCCACCGGGCCCTGGGCCCCCACCCCAGTCACCTTGAGCTGGGCTTTGTCCCCAATGATGTAGAGGGCTGCACGCTGGGGCTGCAGGAAGCCTGGGTCAGGGGGGGCCCCGTTGGCCTGGGGCGGGCTCAGCATGTCTCTGCCTGCCAGCCGGGAGCCCACGTCAACGCCAAGCCCGCCGCTCCGCCCACTGGCCCGGACACTGCTCCATTTCCCTGCACAAAGAGACCACGTGAGTGCCTGAGCAGGCCTGTGGCACCCCTTAACCTGGGGCTGAGCTCCCCAGGCAAGGCAGGGGAGGCCAAAGGGACCCCAGCTGGGCCTGCATTTTCGTTAGTGTCGGGGGACTGGGGCGGGACTCGGGGCCTCGGGCTGTTAGTGCCCAGGGCTGTGGGAAGGGCTGGGTTATGCTGGTCATCACACGGGGCTGTTAGTGCCAGACGTGGGGGGACGTTAGTGCCCACAACTACTCAGTCGCACAGGGGTCATCAGTGCCAGGTGGGGGGAGCCAGCCTGTGTGGCCAGTACGGTACCTCGGGGAGCGGTCCGTCTGGAGGCCGAGGCCGCCATGGGGTTGGACAGCGTGGTGACCCTGGCTCTGGGGCTGGGCACTGGGGGCACAGCAGAGAAAAGCCTCAGGCCTGACCCCAGGCTCGAGGGTCTGCCCAGCATGGAGGGCCTGTGGTCCAAAAGGACTAGCTATAGGGCTGGGTTCCCACCAAGCCCCCAGGGGCCCCGCAGATAGTGGGGGGCAATACCAAGGCCCTCTGAGCCCTCTTGGCCCTCAGGGGCAGGCCAGGGAACAGAGGGCCAGTAGCAAACAGGATCAGAAGAGAGACAAGAACCCTGGGCTCTCCATCCAGCACCTCCCCCACAGCCCCGTCCCTGCATCGTCAGCCTCCGCAGCACGGCCTGCAGCCGCCTGCAGCACACACACCAGCAAGAGGGCCCGTAAGGTACAGCCTGGAGAAGAGGAAGCCTGGAGCCAGAGCTCCCAGCCTGGAACCGTGGACACGAGCAGGCCTGAGCCCCAGGGGCTGCACTGGCAGAGAGGGCCACCTGCCTGAGAGGGCCAGGCCCCCAGCGTAGAGGCTGGGACGGCCAGGCCTGGAGGCACAGGGAGCCTGGGGGAGGAAGCTCCCCAGTGCCTAGGCTCAGCCGCCTCTGCAGAAGGCGCCGTCCCTACCCGCTACAGCAGCGGCCACGGACGAGCAGGGCATCAGCCTGCCACAGGCAGGGCCCTCCATCACTCGAAGTGAGGACATGGTTTGTCTCAACTAGGACCTGCACCTGGCGGAGGTCCCAGAAGCCCCCAGGCAACGGGGGCAGGGGGGACTTGCTCTGGACTTGGGGAACACAGGAAGGCAGCACCAGGGGGCTCTGGGAACAGTCAAGGATGTCCAGGCCACACTGGGGACAAAGAACCCTGTGGGGAGGGGCCACCTGCAGCGCTGACTCTCCCTCCAGTGGTGGATCCATAAATCCTACTCGAAGACGGCCGGGGACATCTGGGAGACCCAAAGCCACTTGAACAAGGAACAAAAAGGGAATGGGTGGACGCCAAGCCCCGCCCCCAAAAGCAACCACAAGGGCACACTGGCCACCCCTGTTCCAGGCCTCCTTGTTCCCAGTGCCCATCAAGTGGTCACAACAGACACAAGCTGAAGCCAGAGTGCCCTGTAGTGTGAGCCCAGACTGACCGGCTAACCAGAGACCAGGGCTGGTGCGCAGACAGCAAGGGAAATGCTGCAGAGGGGCGCCAAGCGGGGCAGAAGCCGGGTGTGGGGCCTCCTCAGACCTCGGCAGGGAAAACTGAAGGCCCTCGTGTGATCTGGAGACAGCCCCCATCCCCTCCCTGCCGCCCCCGCCCCGCCCCGCCTCAAGGCCCTGGGCAGTGGGCAGAGCGGGAGGAATGAGGCAGCAGGAGCTTCCAGGGGGTCCCCCACTGGTGGGCCACCAGCCCCCAAAACCCACCCGTGCACCCAAGTGCATCCGGGAACTGGAGCAACAGCACAAGAAAACGCAGATGAGCGTGAGAGGAGGGACGGAGGAAATCAGGAAGGTCTGACCAGCAAGGGACCCTGGCGTGACACCTACACCAACCAGCACGTGAGGCGAGCCCTCGTGTGTCATCTACTGACTGTGAACCAGGTGGGACACACATCAATCACAGCAGCCGTACCTCCCTGGCGGACACCAGGCTGGGGTGGGGGTCAGGCCCAGGCCGGCAAGGGGAGCCTCACAGATCAAGCCCAGACTACAAGGCCACTGGACACCAGGCCCCAAGCACAGGCGGCCACATGGGCTGGACAGCAGTTGGAGTCCTGGGTCCAAGGATTAACCCCTGAGAGTATATCACCCAGACCAAGAGGATGAGGCAGACAGGGATAGGGCATCCGTGGGGACCCAGGCAAGAGGGAGGGGGAGCTGGGGACAGTGGGGGAGGAGGAGCTGGGGACAGTGGGGGAGGGGGAGGGAAGACGGCATCA
>PISX010025648.1:0-25824 GCA_004024625.1 Mellivora capensis | reverse complement strand
CCCCCCCCCCCCCCCCAGATCTTCCCTGGCAACTTGGACAATAATTCCCACAAGAAGAACATATTCGAGATGCCCTTCCTGGCTCGCTTTGTGCGCATCCTGCCCGTCGCCTGGCACAACCGCATCACCATGCGTGTGGAACTGCTGGGCTGTTAGTGCTCAGCCTGGCCGGAGTGACCACAAGGGCCTTGGGGCAGCTGCCCCGTACCTGGTCCTCCTGGCCTTCTGGTGCCTCCTGCTGCCTCCTTCACCCCCACCTCCTGATAGTCCACGACCTGGGGCTGGGGTGGGGTTCAGCCACCCCTCCTTCCCACCCCCTCCCCCACCCCGCCCCCCCTTCTCCCCACCCCTGCTGCTGTCCCATTCTCTTAGGCCCTGTGGGAGTGAAGTAGGTCTGGGATGGAACGGGAAGGGCAGAGTAGGGAGTGGGGGCTGCATCTCCCCGGATCCCTGGTTCTAGTCTCTCGTGTTTTCCCGACACTCGCTCCCACCCCCCAAGTGCCCGCTGCCCCCGGAGGAAAGCCCTGAGGCGCCAGGCTGGAGATAACAGTCTCCTGTCCCTCAGCACGATGCTACCACTCCTGCTGCTGCCCCCAAGCTCCCTGACACATCCCCCTTATCTCCCTGGAGACCTCTTGACCCTTGGCCTAAAAAGAGACAGAAGGGGATGGGGTGGGTGGGCTTCTGGAGAGATAGGGGTGGAGGTGGGTGGCCTGGGGGGGGCCACCCTCTGTGCTGGTTCTTTACCCCAGAGTACACAGGCAGCTTCCAAAATATATTTATGTCACCCCCTGGAACTCTTGCTGTGGTTCATCATTGCTCCGTCGGCATGGGCTTTGGGCTGGTGCTTCCCACCCTCCCCACTCCGTCCTCCCAGAGGCCGGCATGCTGGTGTCACCTACCAGCTTAACAGCTGGAGAAGGGAGGAGACTCCTCCGGACTCTTCCCCTCAGTTCTCCAGCCCCCTGACCCATGCAGCCCCGGGGCCCATAGCTGCTGCCCAGAGAGGGGCCGGTGGTGGGGGGCCCCCGGCGCTGGCCCAGAGGGCTGTCTCCATGAATGCCTTTGCTTTCCTCCCACACCACAACCGCATTGCTGAGGCTGTTGATTTTTGGCATTTTCTCTGCATCCTGAGTGGTGGGCTGCAGAAATGACTAGGAAACCCCATGAGCCTGGGCTGCTCTCAGAGCTGGGGGAGACCCCGGGGTGGGATGCAAGGAAGCAGCCAGGGCTCTGGCTGGTTACGAGGCCTCCTGGCGGAGCACACAGGTTCCTGGGAGGCTGCTGGCAGGGCTGCAGGGCTGTGGAAAGCTCCAGGGGTACCCTCTGCCCTTCCCCCCGCCCCCACCCCCCATGCTGAAGCCATGAGGAAGTAGCCAGCAGAGGAGCAGTGCAGGCCAGCGCCCTGGTGATCTGGGAGGGAGACCGGCAGGTAGAGGAGGGACGGACTAGTGGAAAGGGGTATGGGAAACCACCCTTGTATCCCAGGCCGTGGGACACAAGGTGAATTTTCTGGAACAAACTTCAGGAGCCATGCTCTGATACACATAGGCGCCTCCTGGCAGCAGATCTGGGCCATGTGGCTGCCAAAGAGGGTGTGGCTTTGCTGGAACTTGGTGAGGAAAATGAGTCTGGAAGTGGCTCCTTCCTGAGAGTGGCCCTTGCCAGGGAGTCTCAGCCGGGCAGGGACAGAATAAAAGGCCCAGGCTGTGGTCTCCGAGCGAACTGGGCATTGGGACTCCCTACCTCCTGGGAATCTTTTGGCCCACTCCTTCCTGTTTCAGAGAGCTCTCCTGGGGGGCTGCATGGATTATGTCTGGAGTCAGTCTTCTTGTGGGGTGGTGGTGGTGGTTACTGGCCTTGGGACTCCCTTTTGGGAGCATTTCCTAGCCACAACCCTGTTCTGGCCACCCCTGGGGACTAACACAGTGGGAGAAGCTGCTTTCCTCCACACCTGTGCTCTGGGATGGTTCCACTGTCCCCCACCTCCAGGAATGAACTTCGCCGCGGGTCTTGCTAGAACCCAAGGAATCCCACTTACGTAAGGGGAAACAGCTTCACGGCTATCTGTCCACAAACATTCAAGGCATTGAATGTTTGCTGCAGGCCCATCTTGTCGTTGGCCATAGTCACAAGACCCCCACCAGGCCTGGGAGCGGTGGGCACTCTGGAATGGCCTAAGCCACACAGGCCCTTCTGCTCATCTCTGTAACCTTGGATGAGTCGGCCAGAGCCTGAAAATCCCCCTCTGGAGAGCCCAGAGCCCTCCCTCCTGACCCTCCCCCTGGGCAGTCTCCCCCACTTCCACACACATTCACCATCTCCTCCCCAAATTTCCTTTTTCGTTCCTGACCACAGTCTGGGGAGCCAGGACTGAGATTACCTGCTGGCCAGCCCTGGCCTTGGCTGGCGTGTGACATTTGCGTTGCTGGAGCAGAACTGACCTGCCCAGCTGTGGTCCTTCTCCCTTCCCCTGTGGCTCTCAGTCCTGGGACCCCTTGAACCCCCTCTCCCAGGAGTCCGGTCTATTTTCTGTTCCTGGTTTAAGTAGGGTGCAGTCATTAGGAACTCAGGTTGGAAAACCGGAGTTCACCTCTAGATTCCAAGGGGCCTTAGACAATCTACTGAAATCTCTCTGGGCCTCAGTTCCTTCGTCTGTAAAATGGAAATAACAGGACCAGCTCCATGGCCTTGTGGTGGCTGACAGAGGAGATGCCCAGATGCAAAGTCTGGCTCTTTGGAGGCCTCAAACATGGGTCACCCACCATCAGAGAAGCTTGCAAGAGTTTCCTAATTGGTGCTCAAGTCCTCTCCAATCCATCTCCACTCAGAGGTCAGACGGGTCTCTCCTCCTGTGTAACACACACACAGGCACGCGCACATGCCTGCACATGCACACGGGCATTTGAAGTGTGTTTAGGAAGACTCTGGACTCAGTGCCCTGTGACCCTTCTGCAGACTAGGGTCAAAGGACTCTAGGCTTTTCTGCTGACGGAAACTGTCCAGCCCAGGACCCCGGTTGACCAGGGTGGAAACAAAAGACCCTTTCCAAACAGAAGTCCTAGGAGGTGGTGCCTGCCAGATGGCTGAACAGACAGATGTCAGGACTCCAGGGGAGGGCCCTGCCCCTGTTGGAGCACCAGTCAGAATCCTGGTTGCCCCTGCTGGCTTCTGGGAGCACCCCTAACTTTGCCTTCCCTTCCCCCAAGACCACGGTTTCAAGCCCCTCCTCCGAAGGTCAGTGTCCTTGTGCCTGACACAAGCAAACAGTCTGCCTGGGGATCTCATGGTGGCTAAACTCATGGGCAGGAGGGAGGTCACGGACCCCTTGCCTCATCTGGGCGGTAAGCACACAGAATGTTTATCCTTCCTGCTCCTGGAAGTGGGGGGCAGCTATTGCCCGCCTGCTGAATGCTGGAGAGGGGCTCCCCCTGCTTAGTCCCACTGTTTTTGGTAAACCAGAGTGTTCTAAGGGGACCTTCCTCAATAACGCAGCTCTTCCATCTCCCATTTACCCTCTCCAAGCTGTGACAGCAACTCCTGCACATTCCCTTTACGCCCCACCAGCATCTCAGAATTGGAGCCAAGTCAGCAGCAACTCCTCCGTTTGGGCCCAGCCCTAGGGAGGGAAAGGGGCGTGTGTTCCTTTAAGGGGCTGGCCGGGCGGGAACGCGGGGGCCTGTCCGCAGCCGCTTCCTCTCAGGCCGTTCGGGATCCCCCAAATCCGCCCGCTTCCTCGGACCCGGACAGCCCTGGGCTGGGAGCGCTCCAGCCGTCCAAGGACCGCCCGGGGACAGTAGGTAGCTGGGGGGTGGCCGGGCTGCTGGGTCCCTCTGCGGGCCGTGTCCACCCCCCCACCCCCGCTTCGGATCTCCTGCGGGCCCCCACGTCCCCCGGGGCAGGGTAGGGGAAACGCGCAGGAGGAGTGCCCTGGGCACCGCCGGGCTGTGATCGCCCCTGGGGCGCGCCCCGGGCGCGAGTTCAGGGGGAGCAGCGAGGGGGCGCGGGCGGACCTGCGCGGAACCCCGGGGCGCGCCACGAGGAGGCACATCCCCAGCGAAACCCGATGCCTCGGAGACCACCGCCCGGTCCAGCCCCTTTGCCACCGGGGCCCGCCGGATCCCTGCCGGTCTCGTGCGGTCTGGGTCCTGCAGCCTCCCTCACCGTGCGCGGCGCGCCGGGCTCTGTCCCGGCATGTGTCGGGTGCTCCGGGGTCCGCGGGAGGCCGGGGCTGCGGTGAGGGGTTGGGGACAACCCGCGGGGGCGGCAGGCGGCAGACCCGCGTCCCTTGGCCTCTGCCGCCCCCTCGGCTGTCCCAGGGATGCGCGTCGGTTTCAGGCCGCGCTTCGCGGGGGTTTCTGCCTTAGGGCAGCCAGACCAGAGACGGAGAGGGAGGGCGGCCAGTAGCGCCCGGAGTAGGAGATGGGGTCTCTCGGGGAGGCATTTAGGGCCAGTGGGCAGCCAGGAAGGAAGCAGCGGGGGCGCTTGGACCCAGCTCTGTCACCAACTCGCTGGGTGGCCCCAGGAGCCCGTGTGACCCAGCGTGGACCGTGGTGCCCAGCGCTGGCCCCTCGGGATGCCTCTGCTCTCTGCAGCAGGGGGAGGTGATTGAGAGGCGCCCTGGCCTCTCCCCCGCGGCCCTGCGAGAGCCGGCCGGCTGGGAATGCTGGTAGGAAACACCTCCGGCTTTCAGTTTCCGGGGGCCGCAGGTTTCAAAGGCGCCTGGAAAGCCTTGTCTAAACAGGGGGCACCGAAGTCAGATTCTTCCCCGGGAACCGGGGCCTGTGGAAACCTGGAGGGGAACACTGCCCCCTGCTGTTGGATGGGGGAACGCCACTCTCCGCCACACAAATGAGGAGAGCCTGGGGGTCCCCATCGTCCTTCCTTGTTGGAGTTCCCCTTATTTTGCTGTGGAGACGGGTCCCGAGGCACGTGGTGCTGGGAAAAGCAAAGGGTGGGCGGCCAGAAGACTTGAGATTTCTCTTACCTCTGCCCGTTTACCAAAGATAAAGCCTTGGATACTTCACTCGCCTCCATGTTCTTGGCCTCAGTTTCCCCAACTGTAAAGAGAAGGCAATGGTGACTGCTTTCTCTCCTAGGCAGTGAGAGGGGTGAAGGATCCACTGAAATAAGGGGAGACTATACCTTTAGCATAGTAATAACTGCTCTATTTTGTGAGTGCCTGCCCTCCTACCAGACAGCTTTGCAGACTTTATCTCCCTTAATTTTCTAACCAGAGATGTTTTCTGGTTAGAAGTGTTGTGACCTCCATCTGATAGATGAGGAAAGTGAAGTTCAGTGACTTGCCCTTTGATACACTGTTAGTAATTCCGGGGAACCAGAACTGAATCCTGGCGGCTGGTCTGATTCTAGAACGCGACATCTGCCGCTATGTTCTTCTGCCAATACGAACGAGCAACTGTTTGTGGAACATCTGCTGTGTATTGGGAATGGACACAATTCATCTTATTTAATCTTCACCACGTCCTAGAGTGAGGCTCTCGATGAGGACATGGAAGCACAGAGAGGTTGAGTAACTTGCTCAAGGTCACTCAGCAGGGTGCAGGTGTGTCTTTGCCCAGGCAAAGCTCCAGCTGATTTGGGGAGCCTCCCGTGACCCCCACGGTAGCCAGGGTAGGGGAGCCCAAGCTGTCCATTGCTTCCCTGAGTGGTAGTGGTCGACTTTTGCCTAACATTCAGGATGGTCGTTTGTTTTCAACTGCTGAGCTTCCCCGTTAATCTGCTCTGGAGACCAGGAAACTTGTGTGCTTCCCTGGTGTCAGAGAGGCTGGGAGAGGAGGGCCAGCTTCCACCTGGGTCAGAGCCCCTGGACACTGGTCTGATCTTCAGAACTCACTCTGTTTTTCTTGGGACCCCTCCCCACATTCTAAGGTTGCATGACTGCTAGGTTAGCATCCAGCAAAGGGCGGTGTGGAACAGATCACACCTCTCCATTTGTGGGAATGGTTTGTTGGTTTATTTATTTATTTTTTTTAAGGTAGGTTCCACACCCAACATAGGGCTTGAGCTCACGACCCGAGATCAAGAGTAACACGTTCCACTGACTGAGCCAGCTAGGTGCCCTTGTGGTCGTGTTAGTAAACCAGAGAGTGGGTATCCAGACTGGAGAGGGGACTGAAGTAATGAAGGGGAACAAGGGCTCTTTTGGGGCACCTGGGTGTCTCATTCGGCTAAGTGTCTGCTCTCAGCTCAGGTCATGATCCTGGGATCGAGCCCCGCATCAGCCTCCCTGCTGAGCATAGGGTCTGCTTGTCCTTCTCTACCCCCGCCTCCACCATGTACTTTCTCTAATAAATAAAATCTTAAAGACGCAAAAAGCAAAATTTAGGGCTGTCTTTAGCTGGAAAGAAGGAACCAGAAGGAGGACATGCCCTGGAGCTAAGGTAGAAATATAGCCAGAATGGTTCTTCTAGAATGTCAATCAGATTCGTGGCCATCCTCCACTGAAAACCCTCCAGTGCCTTCCCTTCAGCGGGCTGTGTCTGGTCCTGTGTCTCTGCTGGGGTGGGGACATCACTTACTGCCTCCCTCCCTCTTGCTCCACAATGGACTTCAAGCTGTTCCAGCCAAAGGCCTTTGCACTTGCTGTTCCCTGCCCTGGAATGCTTTTCCCTAGGGTTCTCAGAGCTCACACCTTCAGTTGGTCCCCTTCTCAGGGAGGGCTTCCTGACCCACCCTGTCTCCGGCAGCACCCCTCCCCTGCTCAGCCTCCTCTGTCAACTTGCCACACGTTGACAACACGGATGTCCCACATCCTATTTGCTGCCTGCTTCCCTCCCTGGAATGGGAGCCCTGGCAACTTCTGATTTGTATCCCGCGGGCCGGAAACTGTGCCTGGCACAGGGCGGATGGGGGATAAGTATTGCTGAGTGAATGAGGTCCTTCATCCATCTCCTGCCGAAGACCGTCACCTTAGCTATGCAACTTCGCATTTCTTTTCTGAACGATTTTATTTACTAATTTTTGAAGGGGGGACACGCCTGTACACGTGAGTTGGGGGAGGGGCAGAGGGAGAGAATCTCAAGCAGACTCCCCGCTGAGCTTGCAGAGCCAGACTTGCGGCTCGATCCCATGACTCCGAGATGACGACCTGAGCCAAAACCGAGGGTCAGTGGCCCAGGCGCCCTGCAACTTAGCATTTCTGAATCTCCGTTTCCTTGTCTGTATAAGGGGGATAAAAATTCTGACACTGTGAAACCCACAGGCAAGGACATCGGTGCAAATGTACTAACAAGTGGAAGGCAGTCCTCCTATAGGACAGATCCTTATGGGGGCTGGCTGGGGAGTTTCCAGTAGAGTCCTGCCCCTGCTATCTTGGCCACCTGACCTTCGGACAGTTGCTTCATGTCCTTGTGCCTCTGTTTACCTGTGGAGGAACTGGGGAGAGTAAAATTCTGGCTGACTGGGGTGGGGCGTGGTTCTTGGAAGGGTCGAGGGAGCTGCTGGCCATGGAAGCCCTTTAAAACCAAGGGAGTGGGGACGCCTGGGTGGCTCAATGGGTTAAAGCCTCTGCTTTCGGCTCGGGTTGTGATCCCAGGGTCCTGGGATCGAGCCCCGCATCGGGCTCTCTGCTCCGCGGAAAGCCTGCTTCCTCCTCTCTCTCCCTGCCTGCCTCTCTTGCCTGCTTGTAATCTCTGTCAAATAAATAAATAAAATCTTTAAACAAAACAAAACAAAAAAACAACAACAACAAAAAAAAAGGGAGTGTAGGGGGTGGGGTCTCGGAGGCTGGGAAGGGGTGCCTAGGAGCTCGCTGGAGGCCCCAGAAGGTGCTACAGTCTTTCCTGCCTCAGTGCATGTTTCTGAACGATGAAGGACCTCATCCACGACTGGGGAGAATGATGGGGGACTGAGGTCAGAGTGTCATGGAGCGGCATTGGTCCAGGGTGATCTTTCTCTACATGTTGACATACTGGATCACTAAAACAGCATTTCTCACAAGCAAAGAGCAAACCTAAGCAAGCTATGGCTTCCTTAAGACAAATGCTAACAGTCCTGCAGAAAAGCACGCATATGAAGGGCTCTCACTCCCCAGGCTCTTTGCTGTTCCGTGTTCAAAATTCAAGAACCAAACAGACTTGGATAATGCAGCATCCCTTCCTACCCCACTGTCCCGCCCCTCGAGATCCAAACTCACACCGTCTCAACTCAAGGATACTGGGGGTGGGGGAGGGGTGCCTGTACGGCAGCTTCATGCAAATTTTTCTGATAAGTGTAGGAATCCCTTGGCAAAGTTGCAAAGCCATTTCCCTTGAGTTTAAAAAAAAAAAAGAAGAAGATGGCTCCATCCTGGCTCAGATTCTTAATTTTGGCAAATCTGGTTTCTCCTAGAATCCAAGGCCCCTGAAAACCCACATCTCAGAGGAGGAAGCCCTTGCCCCGGGGGTGAAGGCTGCAAAGGCTGATTGATGGGGTGCTGGGTGCTAAGGTCAGCGGAGAGAATCCACGGTGCGGGTGTTCTTTATTAGGACTCCTGATTTTGTTTTTGTTTTTAAAGATTTTATTTATTTATTTATTTGACAGAGAGAGAGAGAGACAGAGAGCACAAGCAGGCAGAGAGGCAGGCAGAGGCAGAGAGAGAAGCAGGCTCCCCACCGAGCAAGGAGCCCGATGCAGGGCTCAATCCCAGGACCCTGAGATTATGACCTGAGCTGAAGGCAGCCACTTAACCCACTGAGCCACCCAGGCGCCCCAGGACTCCTGATTTTGTTAATGTCTGGTTACAAAGCTGCATATGTTTTGAGTAATCTGCCCCAGCCTTATTTTTCTCCTCACCTTGTTATTATTTAATGCAAAAATCTGTTTTTTCAGGGGTGCCTGGGTGGCTCGGTGGGTTAAAGCCTCTGCCTTCGGCTCAGGTCATGGTCCCAGGGTCCTAGGATCGAGCCCTGCATTGGGCTCTCTGCTCAGCGGGGAGCCTGTTTCCTCCTCTCTCTCTGCCTGCCTCTCTGCCTACTTGTGATCTCTGTCTTTCAGATAGATGAATGGGATCTTTAAAAAAAAAAAAAATCTGTTTTTTCAGGCACACCCGTATCACTTTGTGGCAGAAACACCGACATTTGCTCATCCCGGGGAAGCCCTTTCTCACTGGAGGGTGTCTGGGCCTGATGAGCCTCTGTGAGGAGGCTGGGGACATGGCAGGTGGGGACCAGACCAGCCCCTTCCCTGGCACAGGCCGCGAGCGTCCAGGGACACCGCGGGGCCTGTCACATCCAGCTCAGTATCAACAGCCTCTCGGTCCTGGTTCCAGACGTGGGACCTTAAGGAAGGGACAGGAAACTCCCCTAGGAGGGCCTGTGTGTGCTCTGCACATGTCACCTCTGAATTTGACATTGTCATTCTGGGCTTTGGAACTGGTTGTGGGTTCAGATCCCAACTCTGCCGTGTCCTCGCTAGGTGACCTTGGGCCGATGAGTTAATCTCTCTGTGCCCTTGGTCTTCCCAACGGTACAGTGAGATACTGAAAGATTCCACCTCCGAGGCTTGTGGTCAGGAGTAAATGAGATAATAAGTGCTCGTTAAACTCAGTTGTCAGTATTTTTAGGCCAACGAGAGCGGTCCAAGTGAGGCTCAGCTGGGTTCACACAGAGACTCAGAATGGGGGACTTCAATATGCTAGGACTTTGTTTCTCTCATGACACCATGCACTGGGGGCAGTCCAGGGTTGGTGGACCTGGCTTTGCCGTTCAACCCATGATTTACGTTTCTGAAACTAAAATGGGACCTCTGGTCGCCAGCAGGTGGAGGGAAAAAAATGCCAGGAAACGGGATCCCTGTTTTAATCCAAGAGCTGTGTGTGGCACGTGTGACTTCGTTCACTGCCATTAACCAGCACAGAATCCCACGGCCCCTTTTCGCCGCAGAGGGAGGCTGTGATCACAGCTTCGCGATGGCCGGTCATGCGCTTCTCTAGAACTAGGTTACTGTAGAGAGAAGTCGAGCACGTGGGTGAAACATAGCTCCTGGTGAGTTTTAGGAGGTTCATTTCACACACGAGGAAACCTGCCTAGGATCACGCAGCGTGTAAGGAGTGGAGATAGGGTTTGAACCCAGATCCTCCCACCCCCCAGCTTCTGTACTAGGTTGCCGATTGTGCTGCCTGGTGGGGCTTCTCTTTGCCAAGAAGCGAGAGCTCAGAAGGGCCTCGTCCTATGCCATGCTCAGCGCAGAGAGGGCTCCGGGACTCAGATCTCCCCCAAGAGGCTTAGAAGAGTAGCAGATTCTACAGGTCAGCTTTCCCTGAATCTGCTTTTTCTCCAGCAAGGGCTCCTCACTGTCCTGGAAGCAAGAAGGTTCCCTGCTCAATCCCACCACCCTTCCCTGCAGATGCCATGCTTTCCTTGCTTTTTTCTTTTTAAAGATTTTACTTCGAGAGAGAGAGAGAGAGAGAGACAGAGTACGAGCTGGGGCAGAGGAGGGTGGGAGTAGGGAGAGCGAGAAGGACAAGCAGACCCCCCTGCCTAGCCGGAGCCTGATGCGGGGCTCCATCCCAGGACCCCAAGACCACGACCCGAGCCAAAGACAGACGCTTAAGTGACTGAGCCATCCAGGTGCCCCATTTCTTTTTCTTTTGTTTCCCCCTCCCCTCCCTTCTTCCCTACCTCTCCGCTCTGGTCTCTTTTTGCTGTTCTCCCGCATTCTGGTCTCCATACAACAGGCATTCACGGGGCCACAGCCTTACAATCATAGCAAAGGGGCAGTTCTCATGTTCTGCTTTGTCCATTTAAATTATACCCTAAGCCTGTTTCCACATTGCCGCATGATAATCATGGTCGTACTTCCAGATGCCCGCTGCGCCCTGGCCTTGCCGCCCCACCGTCCGCCTTCAGCACAGGCCCCAGAGGGGTGCTTCTGACCTTGTGGCTCCTCTGCTTATGGCCGTCCCTGGCACTGTAGGGCTTTTGGGACAAAGAGGGAAAAGCCTGGTCTGGAGACCGAAGGGCATCTAGATGCTGGGCCCACTGACCCCTCTCACCACCTCTGCCCTGGATCAGCTAGGGTTTTGGCTGGAAGCAGAATTCACCCCGGTGGTTCCAATAAAGAAGCTTTAATAAAGACGAACTGGTTGACTTCTAGAAAAGGGGGTGGGGGGCAACCCACGAGGGAGTGGAAGACACAGAGACAAGCAAGTTCCCTACCCCCAGGCCTGGGAGGGGCTGCGGGAAGGGGAGGAAACTGTGTTACAACGCCCAGGAGAGCAAGTGCTGGGGAGAAGAGCCCGCAGCAAGGCCTGTGGTCACAAGGGGACACAGCTTCTCCTTCCTCCTGCCCCTCTGCTGTGGCTGCCTCCCGTTGGCCAAATCCTGCTGGAAGCCAGAGGCCAGAACCCCGGAGAAGCTTCTCAGGGACCAGTGCAGGGCAGAGGAAAGCACAAATGGAGAACTTAGAGCACGTTCCCAGCCCCCCATGGGTTCTCTTTGGCCTCTGGGCCTTTGCATTTGCTGGGCCCCTGCAGGGCACACCCCAATATCCTTTCCACCTAGCTAACTCCTGTAGCTTTAGTCTCTTTTCCTGCTCCTTTTCTCTATCCCACTTCTGTATTCTCCACACAGCATCCAGACTCCTGCCCGTGACTCTACCCCGTCTTGGCACTGAGTTCCTCCAAGGCTGCTGGTCTTTTATTTATTTATTTTTTTTTTAAAGATTTATTTATTTATTTGACAGAGAGAGAGAGAGAGAGAGAGAGATCACAAGTAGGCAGAGAGGCAGGTGGAAGCAGGCTCCCCACGGAGCAGAGATCCCAACGTGGGGCTCAATCCTAGGACCCTGGGATCACAACCAGAGCCGAAGGCAGAGGCTTAACTCACTGAGCCGCCCAGGCGCCCCATGCTGGTCTTTTTAATCAAGGGCTCAGCAAATGGCAGTGAGGGGGCGGGGAAAATAAGGGGGAGGTGAGTGAGGCATTATTAGTTTTGGGTGCAGAATATACCAGGGGACTAGTATCTGTGTGCACCAAAAAACCTTGGTCATCAAGATCTAATATTTAATGCAATATTTAAAAAACAACCCAACAAACTACAGCCCAAGGCCTAGTTAGTTGCCTATTTTGTGTGTCCACGGAAACTGGGATGGCCCCCAGAAGTGCTCTAGCTTTTTTTTTTTCGACCTTGACTCAGGATAAGAAATAAATCTGTGGGGGCGCCTGGGTGGCTCAGTGCGTTAAGCCTCTACCTTCAGCTCAGGTCATGATCCCAGGGTCCTGGGATCGAGCCCGGAATAAGGCTCTCTCCTCGGCAGGGAGCCTGCTTCCTCCCTTCTCCCTCTCCCTGCCTCTCTGCCTGCTTGTGATCTGTCAAATAAATAAATAAATTCTTTTTTTTTTTAAAGATTTTATTTATTTATTTGTCAGAGAGAGAGAGAGAGAGCGCACGAGAGCGAGTGAGCACAGGCAGACAGAGTGGCAGGCAGAGACAGAAGAAGAAGCAGGCTCCCCGCCAAGCAAGGAGCCCGATGTGGGACTCGATCCCAGGACGCTGGGATCATGACCTGAACCGAAGGCAGCCGCTTAACCAACTGAGCCACCCAGGCGTCCCTAAATTCTTTTTTTTTAAAAAGATTTTTATTTATTTATTTATTTATTTGACAGAGATCACAAGTAGGCAGAGACACAGGCAGAGAGAGAGAGGGGGAAGCAGGCTCCCTGTTGATCAGAGAGCCCGATGTGGGGCTCGATCCCAGGACCCTGAGATCATGACCTGAGCCGAAGGCAGAGGCTTTAACCCACTGAGCCACCCAGGCGCCCAATAAATAAATTCTTTAAAAAAAAAAAAAAAAGAAAGAAAGAAAGAAATCTGTGGGGTCCCTGTCACCCCCCCAGCAGCGGCCCAGGACTGAGACAAAAGCTGGAGAATGCAGGACTCCCCTCACTAAACATGAATTCACCTGAGATTTTCATTCTAGTCTAGGCTCTTTGGTGCTCACAACTTTCAGATCCAATCGTGCTGTCTGAAAACTACTGATCCTGTCCTATCGTCCTGTGTAATTTTCTCCGCGGACTCCGTGCTTCCTCCTCACTCCTCCCTAGGCTTTGCTGACTTGCTTTTGGCCCCTCTGGCCTGGGGGGGGTGCCGTCCCCCGAGGGCAGGGACCTGGGCTCGCTCCCCTCTGTCTTCTCGGCTCTGACGACAGGGTGTGATGATCCGTAATTACCAGCTGAGCGAGTGAACGAGTGGGTGCTGTGACCCAGGCGTCCCCGGACCCCTGCAGTAGGCTTCTCCCATTGGCTTGTTTCTCCGTCTCTTCCCAGCCTGCCCCAGACACCCTGGCGCCATGGGCCCACTGCTCCTGGTCCTGCTGTACCCGCTGCCCTGCGTCTCCGGGCTGCCTTTCTACAACGGCTTCTACTACTCCAACAATCCCAACTCCTGGAACGTGGGGAACAGCCACGGCGAAGGTGGGTGGCCTCCTGGCTCTGGCTCTGTGCCGCTGCCCGGGTGACCAGGACCTTTCCTGGCTCCTGCTGGGATAAGGAGGCTCCAGTCTGGGACAGGGGACAGGGAGAGTGGAGCCTGCTGCCCCTTCCCTCTCTGGGTCCTGCAGCGGACCAGGCGCATTTCTAAGACGAGGCCAGGGACGGTCCAGTTACTCTGTGTTTGCTAGTCCCTCGGGCTTGGAGCGCGTCGGAGCCGAGTGCACTTAAAGACAATCATCTGTGCACTTCTGGACGCTCCCGGAGTCCTGCCGGTTTTCCGAGATCCAACTGAAGTGTGACCTCTCCTGGCGTCCCCAGGGGAAAAGGGGGTTTGAGATTAGACAGATGTGAGTCTGAATCTTAATTTTGCCACTTTGTAGCCATGAGGCTTTGGGCAGTGACTTTTTTTAGGTGGGGGAGAGGGCAGAAGGGGAGAGAGAGAATCATCAGCAGGCTCCACGCTCAACACAGAGCCCGACGCGGGGCTTGATCTCATGACCCTGAGATCACGACCTGAGCTGAAATCAAGAGTCAGACGCTCGACAGACTGAGTCTCCCAGGCGTCTCTGGGCAGGTGACTTTTTAGGTAGCAGCTGTGTACCTACTATGTACCAGGCACGCTTCTCGGTGCCTCATACAATCCTCAAAAAACCCTGGCAGAGCGGCAAGGTTGACAACCAGCTCCGTGAGGGCACCCGCCACCCCACGCTGATGGGCAGCCCCGAAAGCAGATATGGTGGATTATTTCACTTCCTAGATGAGGAAACCGGAGCTTACAGGGTTGAGTCAGCCTCCCAGGGCACACGGATCCTAAGAACCCGCCCTGAGATTTGTCTGTGGCAGCACGGGGGACCCAGACCCCGGGTCGTGCCATGAGCCTCCCTCAGTCTCTCGGGGAACATGCGCTCCTCACCTCTCCCTGTGCCCCGCGGCCGCTGATGGACCCGGACTTGTGTCTGTGTCGCTCCAATCTAAGCCTCCGGGGTCACATCTCCCTCGGCCTCCTTCTAAGAAGACCCGTGTGACTGCAATCCGTAATCCGGTCTCCTCTCTTTCCCGTAGAAGGCAGCTCCCACAGGTGCCAGGAATTAGCACCCGGCTCTCACGGGTGTCCTTATTCGGCCTCCCACCCTCCTCATCCCCCAGAGTTTGTGAGACAATCGCAACTTTACTGAGATTCAAGGAAACTTAAAAACTTAAACTTTCTACCCATCGTTTCACCGCTTTCCCTGCACCATTGCTAACATGTCCGGGTGGGTCCCTCCCGCCTTCGAGAGAGGATTGAGAAAATTCTGTTTCTCCTCCTGCTCTACATGTGGCTTGGGGATCTCCCTGCCACTTCATAGAATACAGTGTTTTTCCAAGGTCAAGGAGTGTAGGCTCTGTGTTTATTCGTACCCAGGAGGCCTGCTGGTACATATGTATAGGATTAGATGTACATCGTCTCCATCAGAAGTCCTGACCTCCTCTCACCTGCACTTCTAGGTGTTTGAGGAGCATCAGGGAGAACGGTTGGACAGATAGTGAAGGGCAGGCTGTGCTCTCCCGCCGCCACCAGGGTGGCTCTCTCAGGGAGAGCTGCGTCCTCGCCAGCCCGTTGAGAAGGGGTTCTCTGGTGCCTGCTACGTCAGGTAGCTTCTTATGCACAAAAAACTGAACAGTTTAAGGCAACAGTCATTTTTAGTGGTTTTTTGGTTTTGTTTTGTTTGCATTTTCTTTTTTCTTTTTTTGGAGGTGGTTGTTTTGGCTCGTGATTCCAAGGGTCAGCATTCTGGGCTGGCGTCCACGTCCTTGGTCCCGGCTGTGCTCACTCCGTTGACTGTGCCTGCAGTCGGTAGGACAGGTCAGCTGGGAGCTGGTTGGCCTAGGATGGCCCCAGCTGTGAGGGCTTGTCTCTGCTCCCCGTGGGCTCTCCCTCTCCAGCAGGTGCACCCAGGCTCGTTGTCGTGGGGGCTGGCAAGGTTCCGGGAAAGAGTGGACCCAGGCTGAGAGCAGGCACAGGGAAATAATCGCTTCCGTCATGTTCATGTGGTCAGAGCAAGTGGCACAGCCAGCAGGGATTTAAGGGGGAGGGAAATAACGTCCCCTCCTGATAGGACATGCAAAGCTGCAGTACAGAGCCCGGGGAACAGGGAGGAGCGGAGCATTACGGCCATTCCTGCAAGGTGTAACTCCCGAGGCTGGGGCGGTCCTCGCAGGGGCACGGGTAGGCTGGAGCAGGCCCCATTGGCACCCCACCTCTCTCCCAGGCATCTTCAATGGGGTGAAGCTGGTGGTAGAGACGCCCGAGGAGACCCTGTTCTCCCACCCGGGGGCCAACGTGACCCTGCCCTGCCGATACCACTACGAGCCAGCCCCGCTGTCCCCGAGGCCCGTGCGCATCAAATGGTGGAAGCTGTCAGAGAACGGGGCCCCCGAGCTGGATGTGCTGGTGGCCATCGGGCTGAGGCACCGCGCCTTCGGGGACTACCGAGGCCGGGTGCACCTGCGGGAGGTTGGGGAGCGCGAAGCGTCGCTGCAGATCTGGGACGTGCGGCTGGAGGACTCTGGGCGCTACCGCTGTGAGGTCATCGATGGGCTGGAGGACGAGAGCGGCCTGGTGGAGCTGGAGCTGCGGGGTGAGGCCCCTGTGGGCGGGCAGGGGGGCCATGGGGGCCTGGGCCACGGGGAGAGGGTCCCGAGAAACCGTCTCGAACTCTGTGCCTTAGACAACCATACAGTCCTCAAAACCACCCCACGGGGAAGCTACTGCTGTCATCGCGCCCATTTTACAGATGAGGAAACAGAGGCACAGGGAGGCCAGGTAACTTCCCTAAGATCATACTGCCCACAAAGGGGAGCGTAGGAGTTTGACCCCCAGGCAGTCGGGCTCCAGAACCCACCACTCCCTCTGGCTCACACCTTACTCAGAGGACGACAGGAGCTGAGGCTCCGGCGGGGGGTTGTAAGCAGCACAAACCAAGGAGGCCGCCCTGTGTGAGTGGCAGGAGTGGTGGGCACTGGGGCCACGCAGCCGAGCCCTCGTCCTGTCCCATAGGAGTGCCCTCCCTACTCAGGCCCAGAAGCAGACCCCACACAGCCAGGTTTTCTGACTTGACGACAGAAGCATATACTTTTATGTGAAATCTCTGGATTTTTCTGTAAAATCTTCTAATGAAAAAAAAAGCAAGAGTCACAACTCTGTTTTGTGCAAACCATCCAGAGCTCGCATGCCAGACCTTGTGTGTGGGCTCCCCGGGAGCAATCTCTAGGAACAGTTACCCTCTCTGTCCTAGGATGGGCTGCATGTCTCCTACCTCTCCTACCTGCGAGGGAGGCAGCTGGGAGGCATAGAGGACCATGTTCTGGCTCCACACCAGGCCCGCCCCAGCTGTGGCGCCCTGGGCAGCCGCCCCATCCCCTCGGAGCTCTGTCCCCTCCAGTGTGAAACGAGGGCCTCCTCCACCTCCTTGAGAGGAGATGAGGATAAAAGGCAAGTCAGGGACCTTTCCCATCAGCATCCCAGTCTAGTTCAGACAGCGGCTAGCGGGGTCAGATTCCGCACCCCTGATGTTGGGTATGACAGGGAGGGGAGGTTCATGTGGTCAGGGGAGAGTCCCCTGCCAGCTCCCAACCTGCTCACTGTGTCCTCATGTGATGGAAGGGGCGTGCGACCTCTGTGGGGTCTCTTATAGAGGGACACTGATTTCATTCACAAGAGCTCTCCCCTCAGGACCTCAGTACCTCCCAGGCCCCGCCTCCAGAGACCATCCCATTAGGCCTTGGGATTTCAACAGAAAGTAGGGGGACACACCGAGACCATGGCACTGGGGCTTTTGCAGCAGCCCTGCAAATTTGGGGGTATGTTCATTCTATGGGTGGGGACATTAACTGGCTGAGTTCTTTGTGACCTTAATGAGCGAGTCTGTGTTTCCTGGGTACCGGTGTGTAGCGGCCCAGCCCTAGGAGGGCGGTAGGAAGCAGATGTAGACTCCGCTTTGGACCCAGACGTGGAGTGGGGGTGTAGGGACCGGAGCCTCCAGCTCGCTGGGCCCCTGCGCACCCCTTCAGGCCCCTCTTTCCTCCCTCCCCAGGTGTGGTCTTCCCCTACCAACACCCCCGAGGACGCTACCAGCTCAACTTCCACGAGGCCCAGCGGGCGTGCGAGGAGCAGGATGCGGTGGTGGCCTCCTTCGAGCAGTTGTTCCGGGCCTGGGAGGAGGGCCTGGACTGGTGCAATGCGGGTTGGCTGCAGGACGCCTCGGTGCAGTACCCCATTACGCGAGCCCGGCAGCCCTGCGGAGGCCTGGGCCTGGCCGCCGGCGTGCGCAGTTACGGCCCCCGTCACCACCGCAGGCACCGCTATGATGTGTTCTGCTTCGCTCCTGCCCTCAGGGGTGAGTGCATGGGCCCCGGGTGGGAGGGCAGCCTCTGGGGAGCCTTGGGACCCCTCTGCCCGCACTGCCAGCGCCTTACCTGGAGGTCTGGAGCACCTGCAGTGCTGGAAGCCACGTCTGGCTGAGTTAGAGGGCTTTGCTACTGCTTCACGCCCATCACTGGTTTGCTTGGTCATCGGGCCTTTTCTGAGAGCCGCCTGCACGCGGGGGCCACACTAGGGTCTGGGCATCACAGACAAACAGAGCACGATCTCTCCTCACCTTGATTTCACGGGACAATCAACAAATAAAAACGGAAATTGGTTTGTTGTCACATCCCAAGCATTCAGAGAAATGTCCGGCACACAGGTACCCAGTAAATGATTTTTTTTTTTTTGGTATTTTTTTTTAATGATTTTTTTTTTTAAGATTTTATTTTTAAGTCATCTCTACGCCCAACATGGGGCTCAAACCCACAACCCCAAGATCAAAAGTCACATGCTCCACCCGCCGAGCCAGGCAGGCGCCCCGGGGACTCAGTAAATGATTGGGTGGGCGAGAGACTGGGTGCGGCGCCCGCTCAGGTGCAGTTAGGGAGGGGTAAGGCGGAGTAGAGACATGATGGGAGGGACCCTGGCGCTCTGGCAGGGGGGATGGAACCCTCAGGGAGGGGTCAGAATTGGGAAGGTACCTCCCCAAAGGCCAGTGCCCGCAGCCTCGTGGTTCCCTGGGTTCATTCATCACTGTCAGGTCTGTCTGAGGAGGTCTGATGGGCGGGCGTTTCTGGGGGCCCCGCTGTCCTGTCAGGCTGCCCCCCTCCGCCCTCCCGCCCTCACGCCCCACTTTCCCCCAGGGCAGGTATACTACCTGGAGCTCCCTGAGAAGCTGACCCTGGCAGAGGCAAAGGAGGCGTGCCGGGAAGACGGAGCCCGCATTGCCAAGGTGGGCCAGCTCTTTGCCGCCTGGAAGTTCCGTGGCCTGGACCGCTGTGATGCTGGCTGGCTGGCGGATGGCAGTGCCCGCTACCCCGTGGTTCACCCGCGCCCTAACTGCGGGCCCCTGGAGCCCGGTGTCCGAAGCTTCGGCTTCCCAGACCCGCACAGCCGGGAGTACGGCGTGTATTGCTACCGTCGGCGCTAGTCGGGGGGGGGGAAGGGGTGCCCCGCTATGCCCCCTCCCGTCTCACGCTGTATTTATTGAGTGGGTGATTTTCTCTCGTGGGTTGGGGCAATCTTTGTATTGTTTTTATAATTCTCAAGTTAAATTTTTTTTAAATTACTTTTTTTTTTAAATCCAACATTGCAAATCTTCCCTTTGTTCGGTGGATACCCCCAAGGCTCCCCGCTTCCAGGAATCCCTCTGCCCCTCTCCTCTAGGCTGGTGGAGGTTCGTGGGCTCACGAGGGCTCTCTAGCATCACCGAGCGCTGCCCAGACACGTGGTGGCTGCAGCGCCCCTCCACCTCAGCCTGGGGGAGGGCGAGGGTGTCCAACGTGGTCTCCTGCCTCTTCCTCCCCCTCTGCAGAGCTGCTGGCCCAAGTCAGCGCGGCCGAGGAGCTAGAGCTGGAAGCGGGTCCCTAGGCTTCTGCGTGAAGTCCCAGGAAAGGGAGGAATTTCTCTCTCCAAAAAGTCTGTATTTTGTTCCCCTTTGCCCCTGCTCAGGGAGTGGTCCTCGGGGGCGTGTGCTCTCTTTGGACAGTAAATGGTGCTGTGACCCCCGTCCCTGTGTCCGGCTCTCTGCCTCATTCAGTCCTGGGGCCCACCCAGCCCCTTTTCCAGGGAGAGTGGGGGGGCAGCACTATTTCAGGGAGCTCTGTGGGCTGCACCTTCCAGCCCCGTGGTTCTGGTTTGCCCGCCCTGTGGCTCCTTGCCCTGGGTGCTGGCCCAGCTGCTGGAGCTCCAGCCTGCTTTTCCACCATCTCCACTCCTGGGCTGCGTGTCAGTGGGGGCCCAGAAGAGAAGGACGTGCCTCTCAGGACACAGAGGAGGCTGTGCCCCCCACCACCACCCCCAGAGGATCTTGGAGACAGCCCTCTCTGTGTCTCACCCTCTACCCCCCCCGGCTCCCACCCCAGCTTCAGGAAAGCAGGCCTGCCTCTGCCCAGGCACCCGTCTGCCACTCTCACGCGGTTATGGAGTCTTTTCCGCATGTGGGCCCGTGCTTCTCAAAGCATGGCCAGGCAGCACCCCTGGGGAATTATTAGAACTGCCAGTTTCTGGGCCCCACCCCAGACCGGCTGCGGGAGAAACTCTGTGTTATCACAGACGCTCTTGATTCTGATCCAGATTTGAAGACCACAGATGTTGTTGTACTCCCAACTGATCAGTTAGTCAATTACTTACACAATTACTGAGCCCCTTCTATGTGACCATCTTTACTTCTGTCTACTCGTTGTTTCCAGACTCATGGGTAATCTGGACACATGTGTATGTTCACCTACAAATACTCGACCACACGAACACACGCCCGAAAAAATACCAGCAAACTCACAGCAGCACTAACCAGAGCCCAGACTCCTTCCCAAACAACGACGCAGGGACCCACTGAGCAACTGGGCTGAGCAGGGGGCCGCCACCTGGCCTCCTAAGGAGCAGGCTTGTGGGGGACCGTCCCCTGCCTCCACTCAAGGTCTCTTGAGGGAATCCATAAGCCACCGAAATCGCTTTTGTTGATATCCTATAGCCTCCTTGAGGGCAGGACGCCCAGACCTTTTGGCTAGTGGCCAGCGAACTAGCTAAGCACAGATACGTGTAGGCAAGAAGCCCCGTTCCCAGGCTGTCTGCGGCTGCTTCTGTTCTCTCTTCTCAGTCCTGATGGGCCTCTGTTCTTGACTCGCTCTACCAAGCATCTCCTAGGGGAGCAGTGTGTGATCAAAGAACAAACTATGCAAAGTAACCAGATGTCCCATTTGAATGGGCCTTTGACAGTAAATGCGTGTGCACGCACACATACACCCACACCCCCACACACGGTCCATCCAAGGCACAGGTACCCTCACAATACTGAAGTGCAACAGGTGTGACTGTTCCAGGCTTCGTGAACAGACAACATTCACCCAATTTGGGATCCTTTGCTGGAAACACATCCTAACTGCCCCCATTCCTAGGGGCCCCTTCGATCGACCTCAGACCCTGATTGCCTTCTCTTGAAATTTAAAAAAAGGGAAAAGAAAAGAAAGAGATCTCTTCCAATGTCTTTATTATTATAATTATCATAATCTTCAGTTTTCAAAAATATAAATAGGTGCAGGGAACTCTGGTGCCTGCACCGTCCCGGGGAGGGGGGTTGTGGGGGGAGGGGAGGGGGTGGGGCGGCACTCCCACTGGGAAGTGACCTCCCCACCCAGCCCTGCCGAGAGAGATGTACACCTGCTCGGGTGGGGGACCCGGGTGAGAGGATGCTGGAAGAGGGACCCTGGGAGGGAATCCGACCCCCACACAGCGGAAGATCCCTCCGCGGCTCTCTCCTGCCCCCTCACCTTCAGTGGAGGCCGCCCCCTCTCCCCCAGGCTTCTTCCCCCACACAGAGGGTGCAGCCCTCCTTCCTCCAATACATTCAGCTGCGGTCCAGTCCCAGCTCTTCGGGCCCCTTCCTCCCTCCTCCCTAGCTCTCCCTGGAGGTGAAAGAACTCACGATTGCACTGCTCTTGGATAAAGTCAGGAAACAAAAAATAATCTTCTTTATTTAACTTAACCCCTCCCCTTCTCCCCCTGTCCCTGCACTGGTCCCTGGAAAGGCACAACGGGAGATTGAAGAAATGTCTCTAAACTCAGTCCACGGGTTACAATACGTTTGCTTGGCTTTGGCATTGGGGGGCAAAATCAGATGCAGTTTTGGCAATTGGGGGGGCGGGGGAGCGGTTGCATACACAATGTGGGATTTGTTTTTCTCCGTCTTTAATGGAATTCCTTATATGACAGAAAGCGACAAGAAAGGGACACCATCCGTGTGGGGCGTCAGCCTGGCGAGGCTCCTGGGCTCAGCATCCTGGGCGCGTCCTGGAGGCTCCCCTCAGTGGGCTGTGCTGGGGCGGCTCCTCCGTGGGGCCCGTGGGCTCCGCTTCTGTAGTCTGCGCTTGTATGTGGAGGCTGGGGTGGAAGGGAGACCAGAAATCTTGATCGCTTGCTCAACAGGGAGCTGGGGCAGCCCAGCCTCTCCCCACGGGTCCCTCCTCTTCCCCTTCCCCACAGGAACCACAGGCTCAAGAAGGCAACCTGAGGCTTCACCCGCTTTCTGGTTTTGATTTTTTCTTGGCACCAACTTGGGCTAAGGGCCTTTGAGCTGGTGTTGAAAAGGAAAGCAGGCCACCTGCTTTTTCCTTGGAGAAGCAAGCCCTCCCCGAGGGCAGAGGGAGTGAGTGTGAGGGAGTGAGCCCCCGGACAGTGTGGACAGCTGGTGCTCAGGGACCCCCGGGAGAGAGCAGGAGGACCTGGTGGCGGGATCTAACACTGTGCCCAGACAGGGTGGGGGGGCGGTGCTCACGGTCTGTGCAGGTGACCCGAGGCTCCTCCCAGTGCCCGCTGGGCTGGCAGCGGATGGTGGGCACGTGGCGCTGGACAAAGCCCTCGGTGCACTGGTACCGCACCAGCGAATTGATCTCATACCGGTCCTTCTTCTGCCCGAAGGTCCTGGCGTGTTCCACCACTGGGGGGTCTCCGCAGGCCACTGAGGGGCAAACACCCTTGAGAAAGGGCTCTCAGAGGGTCTCCCGTGATGGCCCATGCCCATGATGAACTAGTGCAGCCCCCTCTGGCTGTGAGGAGACAGCCCAGAGCCCAAGGAAGGGACACCTGGCCATGACCCCTGGCTGCTGGCAAAGGGCCGTTTTCATGCCATGCTAAGCATCTTGGAACCACTGGTTCTAACATCTGGGCCCCTCTGTGATTTAGGGCAGGGCAGGAATACAAGGAGGGTCTTGAGGGGACTAGGGAAGGACAACAGGGAGGGAGAAGGATGGGAAAAGGAGCGAGAGCCAGGCAGACAGCCTGTGACTTCTTTATGAAAACAGTGGGACAGAAAGGAGGCCTGGGCAGGGCACAGGAACCGGAGAGCCTTGTTCGACCAGCACCTCTGTGTCCACAGACTCCGAACAGAGGATTGGGACCTGTGACAGCTCTGGGGTCCTCTGTCAGACCACTGACAGCTCTGGGGACCCCGAAGAGCGCCGGGCCGCCCACCCAGGGCAGTCCTCACGTGTGACTTTCTGTGTAGGTGCCCAGGGGGCTGTGTGTGTGGGAGCCGGTCTGTCCTCCAGCCTGGGACCCTCACCCTCCCTAGGAGTGGGCCTGCTCTTGCCACTGGCCCTGGGATGCTGGCACAGGGAGAGCTCCCCATGCCCAGACCAGCACCAGTCTGCCTGCTGGATGGGTGAGGGGACAGCAGCACCCAGGAGGCTGGGAGATGTGCCCCAGGTCCCACAGCAGGAGCCCCAGGGCCTGACCTCAGCCAGGCTGGGCCGCTCCAGGGTGGCCGCTCACCTGTGCCCTTTTTACACGTGAAGGGCAGGTGGTAATTGCAGGG
This sequence comes from Mellivora capensis, assembly GCA_004024625.1. Taxonomy (NCBI): domain Eukaryota; kingdom Metazoa; phylum Chordata; class Mammalia; order Carnivora; family Mustelidae; genus Mellivora; species Mellivora capensis. The sequence goes on along the minus strand of PISX010025648.1, from coordinate 2,517 downwards.
CACGTCGTTCCACTCTCCCTTCTCGTGCCAGATCATCACCACGCAGTCCTCTCCGCTGACAAAGAAGTTGTCGGGCTGGTTGGGGCGCCAGTTCTCAAATTGCTTGGGGGCGGGGATTGGCAGGGGTGAGGCTGAGGCCGGAGCTCGGCCTGACGCCCCGCCTTCTTCTCTGTCCTTGATGAGCCCATGCCACTCCTCCATCAGGCCAGCAGGGACGGGCCTCACAGGCTGCCTCCCTTGGGTAGGACTGGGCGGTGAAGACGTGGCTCCCAGGTCCAGACTGTCTCCCTAGGCTTCTCCCTCAGGCCTGGCCCTTGGGAGGAGTCCGCTTCTCCCACCCTCCAACTCTGTTCCCATCCACCTCTTCCAGGAAGCCTTCCCTGACTTCCTCTGCTGAGCTGCAGCATTACTACGCATACTGTCCCTTGGCATCTATGTCACTTTCTGTGGGCCTGCCTCCTTGAGTCGACTGAATCCTCTGTGGCCAAGGAAGCCCTCAAAGCCTCCGTGTCCCCCTTCTGTTGGTGTGCCTGCGTTCTGTCATGGTCCGCCTCACCCCTCCTTCATGCCAGCGTTCCCTGACCCGCCCTGGCAGGGACGACCGAGACGCAGTCCCAGCCCGAAGGGCTCCCAGCCCAGCAGCGACTCAGTGGGTGCCTCTATTCCCCTCCTCCGGGCCGCCAACTCTCCCCGGTGTCCCCAGCAGAACTCACCAAGGAGTGTCCGTCTGACCAGCGGAAGTCCCCTTCGATGGTCCTGTCATTCAGGCCGATCCACTGGTAGTCTTGGGCGTTGTCTAGAGAGAGGCGTGAGGGTTGGGCATGGCGCTGGACACCCTGAGGGTATCTGAGAACTTGTGCGCACAGAGCCGGAGGGGAGTGGCAGGAGGCCGGTGGGCTCCTAGGACCAGGCCACCTGCTTCTATGGCCCTGACAAGGGTCTCAGCATCGCACGTGCGGAATGTGCTTCAGACCAGCCCCCAAGCTGGCACAGACTGGCGATACCCACTCCCCAGGGTTAGTCTGCGGCTTCGGGGCGCAGCCCCGGCGGCAAAAGCTCCCTTCTTTCCCTCCCCGCCCCCCACCCCTGCAGGCCCCGAGACCCCCTCTCCCCACCCCGCACTCACTGTTGACAAACTCCTGCTCCTCGGGGGTGACGATGCTGCTCAGGTGGGACTGTTGGGCCCGACACCGGCTCTCGGCATCCACCCAGCTCTCGCGGTCCGGGAAGTAGCGGTAACAGTGGCCCTGGAACTTGGTCCAGCCCTCCTCACACAGCTCCTGGTCTGCAACACAGATCAGGGGCTTGAAGGGAGAGGCCCCGAGGCCGCCTGCGGGTGTCTGGTGCGGCCAGTCGGGTCGTACGCCAGCTGCCTCCATTCACCCCGCCGTCCAGGTCCGTCCCTGAGGGCGGGGCCCATCTATAGACGAGGCGAGTTGGGAGCCAGGAAGGCCCAGCCCTGGAGCCCCAGAGCCTCTGGGTATGTTCCCACCTTCTTTCCCCGATGTCGGCCCCTCAAGCTTTTCTCCTGTGGGATCCCTGCTCTGCAGGGTGGAAGGGGGGAGGTGTCTAGGTTAAAGTGGGGAGGGAGGGAGTTGTGGGGAACGTGTGAAGGGACCAGCAGCAGGCCTTGCTGGGGCATGAAATGGCACTTTGGGTGGCAGAGGGGAGCAGAAATAAGTCCGGTCTGGGTCTAGAGAGGACTCAGGGCTCTCCATCTGTCGATCTGAGCTGGCCCTGTGTGGGCACAGGATACCGGCCTCTTGGAGGACGAGGAAGCCAACTGGGTGACCCAGAGGCCTTGCCTGTTAATTTCTTGGTGACAGATGAGAAGAGGGGGGAGCTTCTCTCCTCACAAACCTAAATGGGTAATGGGTTCTGAGTTCAGGAGAAGGACTGGTTTGGAGCTCTTGGAGCAGGCGGGAGGGACACACAGAGTCTCCCATAGGCTTGGGAGAGTCATATGACTGCGTCTTCCCATCTCTGCCTTCAGTGACACCACATCAGGAGCTGTAAATTCCTCAGAGATCGGCAGATGCTACCCCTCAGGGCTTCCCTCTTCCGAGCTAGGTGTTAACCGACAGCCAGTACCCCACGGGACAGAGGGAATTCCCAGACCCTCTCTTCCTCCTTCGCCTGGGGCCTCCTAGGGGAAGGAGTGCTCCTTGGGCCTGGGGGCCTGAGGGCAGGGCTGGGAACCCCTCAGGCTGTATGGAGCCTCCCTTACTGGGTGCGACCCACAGTCTGGCTGACCTGGGAAGGGAGGACCAGAACCTGAGGCGGAGGAGGCTTAGGTGAAGGGGTGGATGCTGGGCAGAGAGACACTCGGGAAGTCTGAGACAGAACGCGTGGTGGCCATCAGCCCTAGGAGAAGAGGCCGAGCCGCAGGAGGGCCGAGGAGAGGCCGCTGGTCCCCTGCAGCCCATGCCTCCTCCAAGGAGCAAGGCAAAGGTCTGGAAAGAAGGTGGCAAGGTGTCCGAGGGAGCTAGGCGCCTGAGCAGGCGAGAGACGGCATTC
>PISX010025647.1:0-26023 GCA_004024625.1 Mellivora capensis | reverse complement strand
TTGTCTCCCTCCCAATCCCATCTTGTTTCTTTTCTTCTTTTTCTACCCCCCTAGTTCCCCATGTTGCATCTCCACTTCCTCATATCAGGGATATCATATGATAGTTGTCTTTCTCTGATTGACTTATTTCACTAAGCATGATACCCTCTAGTTCCATCCACGTCATTGCGAATGGCAAGATTTCATTTCTTTTGATGGCTGCATAGTATTCCATCGCACCACATCTTCTTTATCTGTTAATCTATGAATGGACACTTGGAGGCAACCCAAGTAAATAATGCCTCAATAAACATAAGGGTACATAGATCTTTTCGAATTAGGGTTTTTGTTTGGGTAAATACCCAATAGTGGAATTACTGTATCATATAGTTTTTCAATTTTTTTAGGAACCTCCATACTATTTCCCACAGCGACTGCATCAATTTATAGTCCCACCAATAGTGCACAAGGGTTCCTTTTTATCCACATCCTTGCCAACACTTGTTATTTCTTTAAATTTCAGCACTTTTAATTTAGACCTGTGATATTTCTTCTATCTTATCTGCAATTCAGATTTTCTACTTACCCCCCAACTTTTGTGTCAATCTGAGTTACCTGACCTGTTCTCCTCAAACAAATACTTATTCCTTTTTTATTTATTTATTTATTTTCAGAAATCGTTATTTTAGATAGGCTCCACTCCCAACATGGAGCTCGAAAAGCCCTGCAATCAAGAGTTGCGTGTTCTGGGACGCCTGGGTGGCTCAGTTGGTTAAGCAGCTGCCTTCGGCTCAGGTCATGATCCCAGCGTCCTGGGATCGAGTCCCGCATCAGGCTCCTTGCTCCGCAGGGAGCCTGCTTCTCCCTCTCCCTCTGCCTCTGCCTGCCACTCTGTCTGCCTGTGCTCGTGTTCGCTCTCTCTCTCTCACAAATAAATAAATAAAATCTTTAAAAAAAAAAAAAAAAAAAAAGAGTTGCGTGTTCTACCAACTGAGCCAGCCAGGCTCAGATAAAATACTTTATCTTAAGCTTGACCCAGACAAGACAAGTTCCTATGGCTTGGTCTCTGTCTCTCCCAGCAGTTCATCTCACACTCAGGCTCCCACTTTGTCAACCATACCATGCTCTCTTGAGCCACAGGGCCTTGCCACCTTCTGCTCCCTTTCCTGAAACCTCTCGCCTTCCCCTGGTGAACTCCCAACAGTCCTTCACACTTCAGCTCAAGCTGAGGCCAGGGTGTGTTTTTTGTTATGTACTCACAGAACCTATTCTTTTCCTTCCAAGTGGAAAATTCTTGCACTTGGTCATGAAATTATCTGATTAATAGTTTTCTTCCTTTTTACCAAAAGATTCCATGACAGCAAGGGCCACACCTGCTTTCTTATCATGGTACCCAGTGCTCCCCTTAGTCTGGAGTGATGTTCAATGCATGTTTGCTAAATGAATGAATGAATGAATGAATCAATACAGCATCCATGGCACAGCAATGGAACCCCTGACCTTCCGGGTTGATGAAAGCATGCCTGGATTCATCAGCTTTCTTTGAGGATGATACTCTCATCAGTTATAATTAAAGGGTGTCAGACACAGCTGAGATCAAGCCATCCTATGACTGACCTTCTCTGCTCTCTCCTCCCTCCAGACAACCTCTTTAGAGCCTCCAGTTATCCTTCCTAAGGCAGCTCTGATTACACAAATCCCTGATTAAGAAACTTTTGGGGTCCACAGTGCCCTCAGGATGAAGTCTAGGCTCCTAATCTTGACATTCAAGGCCCATCACATTTTGGCCCTCACCTGTCTTTTTCCTCTTGTCTGCTGCCCCTAACATGGCCACCCCTGCCCCACGTAGTGCAACAACACCAGTCTTCCCATACACCATGTGTTTGTATATCTCTGAGCCTTTTCTGTCTGTCCCCAGAATGCAAACCCTTCATCTCTGACAAACTCCTACTCATCCTTCAAGGTCCAAGGTCCAAGAACTAACGATTCCTTCTCTCAAATTCTTGTAGCATTTTGTACATAATTCTACTTTAGTATTTTCACCCTGGGTTACATGTAGATTTTTGTGTTCTCTGAAGGATCCTGAGCTTCTTGAGGGCAGGGACCATACCATTCACCTCGATCTCCCCAGAAACCACCTCTGTTCCTGACACAAAACAGGCATTCAATAAATGTTCATGCTGCTGTGCCTTTGGGTGTCACCCCATTCCACAAGCCTTGTGATACTTTTGAAAAACATAAGAATCTTAGAGCCATTGCTCATCAACCTGCCTAAGATCCAGGAGTAGGTAGGATGATGAGATTCTCAGCAACAGAACTGGTAAGTTCCCCATGGGGACCTTGAGTCTCCGCTTCCTCCACCATCACCACCAGCTGCTAACCTCCCCAGCTTCTGGCAGTCCGGTGGGATGCCTGCTTCATCCTGCTAGTCCTCTCTGCTGCCTGTCTGTTCTTTCTATGCTTTTCCACCCTCTACTTCTTCATTACTTAGCCACGGTTCTGGATGGCTCGAGGTGAAGCAGCTATTGAAAGAATATAGGAAAACCTATATTCAGAAATCAAGCACAGAGAAGACTGCTGGTTTTCTTGAAAAACCGAAATGGAGACATTCTGGGGCTCTAACCCTCACCTCTTTCTTCCTCCTTCTACTCAGCTCACTGCCTGTTTGCCCATCTCTCACATGCTCCCTCTTCTAATTTACATGACTTTTCGGCTCAGCTCTCCATATTTAACTAGACCATTTCTTTCAGTATTCCAGTCCCCAAAATCTCAGAATAAGGCTCGGATCATCCCACTGCCCCTCCCCCAGTTTTATAGCTTTGGATCAGGTGTCCTGTCCCAGGCCAACGAGCCAGGGCTAAGAGAGGGGTTCAGATCATGTGGCTGGGTTTCCTGGACAGGAAGGGTGGAAGGAGAAGGGATGGTTAGATTTAGTGGCTGCATCTTTAGTTAAGCACGAGGTGAGGACAGTTTTCAGTCTCAGACAAGCCTTAAAAGAGAAGCACCAGCTGTTTGGAGGTCAAGCATTGCCCACTATCCTCAATGGAATAGCCATTTCTCAACATTGTTCCAAGCAGACCCGGTTAGTCTGGCCAAATGAAGACATGGGTCTGTAGCTCAAAAGAGAAATTTTGCCTGGAGATGAAAATGTGGATATCATCAGGATTACTGGGCAATAACCGGTGGTGGTAGAGAGGAGGAGGTGGGTGTGGGCTCTATGCTCATAAATGGCTTCTCAGGGAGGTTGAGGAAATTGGGAAGGAGGCTTAAAGACAGAATGCTGGGGCCAGGGGCGTGGAAAGAGTGGGCAAAGGAAGAAAATTCCTGAAGAATAGAAAGGAACGGCCAGAACAGTGGAAGTCTTAAAACCAAGATCTCGCCAAGGTGGGATAGAGTTTGGAGGAAGGGCGAGTGCCAAAACTAAAGAGATCAACTATGACAAGGATGAACGTCTGAGGAGTGGAGAGGGGTGGTGGAAGAGGATTGAGGAAGTCAGCAAATCACAAGGGGGGGGGGGGGGTTGCCCTGAGATAAAGGTGAACAACAGAGAGGAACTTGGTGTTACACAGTGGGTTTTTTTTTCCTCTGAGATAAAGTTTCCTTGAAGATGTTTAAAAGCTGATGGGAGGGCCGATCTCTTCGGAGCGGTTGAGAAACAATGGAGAAGGAGAATTAGATTTCTGAGGGTGTGGGATCCGGAGCACGCTGTGAAGGATCCCACTTGTTAGGGAGAGGGAGCGCCCCACCACAGGGCGTTGCGGGTCCCAAGGTCAAGTCTAGGACATGGACCACACCGGACCCAGCCCGCCTCCTTCCCAGCACTGCTCCAGCGCAGCGTGTGACGATGGTGCCCTCTAGTGGCTACAGTCAGCATCGCAGGGCACACGGAGCCTCTGTTGGCGGAAGACCCTAAACCAGAGGCGCGGCGGGGGAGGCAGGAGACAGAGGGAGAGGGAAGGGTGGTGAGGGCACGGTGGTCTCTAAGCATAAAGTTCACAACACCAGAGGATGGAGGGAGGAAACCGTTTAGATAGGGGACACTGATCAGCCTTCCCTACGTTTGTCCGCGGGCGGGGGGGGGCAAGAAAACGATCTGGGCCAATTAGCCAAAGCAACGGTTACGCCCGGAGCCACAAAAACACCTAAGTCTGAGTAAGCCCCGTGCTGTGCATTCAGACCTGTTGTGACCTGCCAGACGCAGACCATCTGTAAATAGTGCAGCACAGCAGCATCAGGGGAGTCACGAGGTGCTGCTACCTGCGCCTGGAAGCCAAGCACCGGGTAGTGGGGGAGGGAAACAGAGGGGCTCGAGCACCGAGAGGACGCATCGGCTGCACAATGCTGCCATCTACCGGACAGGTCCGGGAATGAGCGGCCGGCCCGGCGCTCCCAAAATTGCCAGGGCACTTTGATGCAGAGGGAGAGGGGTCCTGCTCTACAGTAGCATTTGGGGGGGGTGGGGTCAGGCTTGACAACACTGAGACTCACCTGAGTCAGCGGCTCAGGAAAATATGCAGGTGTTTTGTATTTTCCATCTTAAACTAACAAAGAAAAATCATACACCTGAAACAAATATAGCAATATTAACTAACTGGAATTAAAATTTTTAAAAAATAACAACAACAAAGGAGCTGCTAGAAACAGAACCACTCCCCAAATAAAAATCTCCAATGAAATGTACACAACAAAGAGTAGACCAGTCTCTGGGGTCTGGAATGGTGCGGGTGGCAGTCTTAGGGTCCAAGGGCATTCTCAGCCTCACAGATCTATGCATGGAAAGAAGGTTTGGGTCTCGAGTCTGGGAGTTTCTCTGAGGTCAGTTCCTTCATCTCTAATATGGCAGTAACGCTGGCCTCAAAGGAATGTTCTTAGGATCAGATATGCTGATCCTTGGAAAGAGTGGCAAGTATCAAGCTACATGTCATCACAAATGTGATCAAATGCAAACTCTGGTTCCCTATCAGAGGTGACTGAGCAAAACGTCCCACAATCAGGAGTTGTTGGTGTTGAGGGGAGACTTTAAGATTCTCCATTCTGTTTTCCCAGGTACTATTTTTAGTAAAACCTGTCTTTCCTAAATGGTTCTCCCACACCATCAGGGAGGTCATAAGGAAGAAATTAAATTACTTCAGTAAAAAGCGTAGCTCTCCCTGAAGAGAGAAGGATGGGGGGTTTGCTTTTTGGAGTTGTACCTGTCAAGTCAAAATGTATGTCAGTCTTATTTTTGGCATTTAGACCACATGCTAGAGATTTTTGCAGTGAGCACGATTTTCCCAATATTACGTAAGAGAATACTGAGGTTCATAGAGGTTAATTCTCCAAGGTCACCAAGCAAGGAAGCAGTAGGTATAAAACTCACAACTGGGGGAGAGAAAATCAATAAACTTTGGATAAAGCCAGCCTTGAGCATAAGCAATACACTGGCCCATCCATAATGTCATTTCAGATGCAGTTTGAGGCCTTCCCTGCCTGATAAAAAGCTCTTTCTCTGCCTGCTTATAAAGAATATGTTACCATTAGAGAATGGTTCTTCAAGTTTAAGCCATTTTTGTTCCCCCCTTTTGAAAAGCAAATTCTCCTGAGAATGCTAATAACTTGAAGCTTTTTTAATCATTTATACCTACCTAAGAAAAAGTTTATTGTATTCTTCCCCGGAGAATTTTTTTGATGGAGAGATGGATGAAAAACGCATGGACAGTCTGCTTACTCGCAGGAAAGAAAAGGAAAGGAACACAGAAAGGGAGGCAGGTTGCCCCAAATTGCCAATTTCATTATGTTACCTAGAATTTTGGCTTTGATGATAGGAGGTGCTTTTGGTGCCAAAACATCACGGACTGAAAAAAAACAAAGTTTGTTGGAGGACTCACATTTCCTCATTTCAACATTTAGTGGAAAACTACAGTAATCATGGCATAAGTGTGGTACTAGCACAAGGATTGACACAGAGAGAAAGAGAATAAAATTGAGAGTTGAAAATAAACCTTAACATTGATGGCCAATTGATTTTTGACCAGGATGCCAAGACAATTCATTGGGAGGGAAAATGGTCTTTTCAACAAACGGTGCTGGGAAAACTGGATATCCACATGTAAAAGAATGAAGCTGGACCCTTTAGTCACACTATATGAAAAACTTAACCCCCTGTGGATTACAGACTTAAACATCACAGCCAAAGCTATAAAACTCTTAGAAGAAAAGATAGGAGTCAATCTTCATGAACTCAAGTTAGGCAAAGATTTCTTAGCTATGACATAAAAGCACAAGGAACAAAAGTAAAAATAGGTAAATTGTACTTAAATTTTAAAACTTTACTTCAGGGGCACCTGGGTTAGGCATCCGACTCTTGATTTCAGTTTAGGTCATGATCTTGGGGTTGTGAGATTGAGCTCTGTGCTGGGCATGCTGGGCTTGGAATCTGTTTAAGATTTTCTCTCCCTAGGAAAAGAAGAAAAGAAACAAGATGGGATCGGGAGGGAGACAAACCATAAGTGACTCTTAATCTCACAAAACAAACTGAGGGTTGCTGGGGGGAGGAAGATCGGGAGAGGGGGATGGGGTAATGGACATTGGGGAGGGTATGTGCTATGGTTAGTGCGGTGAAGTGTGTAAACCTGGCGATTCACACACATGTGCCCCTGGGGATAAATATACATTATATGTTTATTAAAAATTTTAAAAATTAAAAAAAAATATTTTCTCTCCCTCTCTCTCTGCCCCTCCCCTAAGTTTGCATGTGCACACGTGTGTGTGTGCACGCACGCGTGCATGCTCTCTCTCTCTCTCAATAAGTAAAAAAGAAAAAAAATTACATAAATATTTGTTGAATGAATGAAGCATGACCCCAGGAGACTTTTTCATTAACATTAAGCTGCCAAGTCCCCTATGAGCACTCAGTTATGACCGTCTTACCTGAGTATGAGACATCACCCATGCTGTGAACTACCTGTTAAATGTCAAGGTCCAGAGGCACCTGGCTGGCTCAGTCAGAAGAGCACACAAATCTGGATTTCGGGATTGTGAGTTTGAGACCCACATTGGATATAGAGGTGACTTATAAATAAAACTTTTAAAAAATAAAAACAAAAAATAAATGTCGAGGTCCAAAGCAGATAACCTGCCCCATCACTACCAGGAACAGTGATATCAAATAAAGAAGCAGAAGCTAAAAATAGAGTAAAGGCATTTAAAGATGCAGGTGAATATGGAGTGATCCAATAGAACTGTAATGTGAACCATGTGGGGATGTTGAATGTTCCAGTAGCAGCAATTTTAAAAGTTAAGAAACAGGGGCATATACCTGGGTGGCTCAGTCAGGTAAGCAGCTGCCTTCAGCTTAGGTCATGAACCCAGGTTCCTGGGATCGAGTCCCGAATTAGCTGCCTACTCAGTGCAGAGTCTGCTTCTCCCTCCTCCTCTGTCTGCTACTCCCCCTGTTTGTGCTCTCTCTTTTTCTCTCTCTCTGTCAAATAAATAAAATCTTTTTTTAAAAATGAAGAAACAGCATGTCAATATAACTTTAATAAAATATTTTCTAAATTATGATTTTTAAATATAATTATTTTACCCAACATATGAAAATATCATTTTAACATATAATCCATATAGAAACTATGAGTGAGGTAATCTACCTTCTTTCATACCAAGCCTTTGAAATTCACACTCACCACTCATCTAGGTGTGGACCAGCCCACATTTCCAGGGCTCCGTAGCCACACGTGGCTCGTGCCAGCGCCATCTAGAGGCAGCAGCATGATGTCCCACCACTTCCAAGAAAGGATGGGTGGCGTCTCTAAAGCCTTGCTTCTTCAGTGAGCCTGACTTGAGTCTCCATGGGATTAAATGTCCATGTCCCTGTGTCTTCTCTGATTTGAGAAAAATCAGAACCAGGGTCACTATGTACCCCCAAGTAATGGAGCCAGATGGGGCCGAGACTCAGGACCTGCTATTCACAACTGGTAAGACTTGGGGCAAACCATTTTCAGTCTCTCAGGGGGCTGACATCCTCCCAAATGAAACGTAGATCCTGCGCAAGGACCTTCAGAATGCCAGCCTGAACTCCCAGAACATGGAACTAGTTTGAGGTCCTACTACTGGCTGCTTCAGCAGAATGTCTGAGGCTTAACTTTAAAAAGGAAGGAAATTGGGGCACTGGGGTAGCTCATTCAGTTAAGCGACTGACTCTTGATTTCAGCTCAGGTCATGAGATGGAGGCCTGTGTCGGGCTTCACACTCAGTGAGGAATCTGCTGGAGAGTCTCTCTTTCCCTCTCCTCCCACCCCTCCCTGCTCACTCACACGTGTGTGTGCACACGCTCTCTTGCTCTCTAAAAAGAAAAAAAATAAAATGGTTATTTAAAAAAACAAAAAAGAAGAAGGAAATTCTACAAAATATGACGATATGGATGGATCTTGAGGACATTATGCTAAGTGACATAAGCCAGACACAGAAAGACAATTACTGCACGAATCCACTTATATAAGGAATCTAAAACTGTCAGATTCCTAAAATGCCAAGACTGGAATGGTGATTGCCAGGAGCTAGAGGAAGGGGAAAGTGGATCATTATTAATCAACAGGCAGAAAATTTCAGCTAATGAGTAAGTTTAACTTTTTACCAAAATTAGATTTTTCTTTCAACGGCTGAGCTGAGGCTTGAAAGGGGAGCTCCCACTTTCCTAGGACTTCATGAGACCCAGGAGGGAGGCCAGCCCAGGGGAGGCCACTATGCAGTGGATTTCAGGTGACAGTCCATGGAGGGGGCTGGTGCTCCTTTCCAGCCCCAGACACAGGAGATTTCACAAAGAGCCGATCAACTGCCAGAACACAGAATGGGGGGGCATTCTCTATAATGTGGCCGAGCAACGCACATGCTCGCACTCTCTCTGCCTTCCGTACCATCCCAGAGGCACAGAGACATGTGGGCTGGTTACAGATGCCAGCATCTCCAGAGAATGATGCCAAGATCAGTCATGGTAGGAAGACAATCCCAAACTCAACAGGAGCCCTCATAGCTGCTTCCCATCCTCTGCCCATCGTCTGGTTTCCCATCGCCTGCACCCCTTCAAATTTCCATCAGAGCATCTGCTGCATGTCATAGCCATAGAGAAAGCTAAACGTTCCCCTATTGTCTAATTTATGCATTGGGTTCCTAGAACACTTGACATTAACCTCCTCCCAAATATTACCAAATTCATATCCCCATTCATGATGTCAGCCTCTTTATCTCTTAGAAAGGTAACAGGGAAAAGAAACAAGCTTAAATGGCTTTTTTTTTTTTTGGCTGTCCATAGCATTCTTGGAAATCTGTTAGCGAGGCAGCCTCGCCTTCTCCCCTATTGTTAGCACCAGCTCGCCGGCCACGGGCTGGCTTGCCAGTGTCTGTGTTGCTCTCTATTGCAGAATCCAACCTGGCGGCTTTCTGCTTTCTGCTCTGTGCTAAAGTAAAAGAGGGGTCATGGGTAACTGGGAAATTATCTGAATGAGATTTTAAAAAAATGTTTAAGATACTTCCTGTTTAAATGGAACCATACAGGAGGGCCGCTGAAGCAGGTACACTTTCCAAGCCCCACTCCTAGGCAGCTACACACCCTCCGGACAGCTGGGCAGGGTGGGTTTGGAGGAAGCAGGTACAAGACAAGCAGACAGATGGAGGATGGAAAGAAGGTGGAGAAAAGGTGGAAAAGAGGATAGTTCTGATGCAGGGAGATGTGTTTGTTAAATGCCTACCTGGGAGACATGTAGGTGAGCCACTCAGCCTTCGGGAAAATGCTTGCTGCTTCCCTGCAGGAATGCAGCCAGCAGCCAGCCTCCAGATGCCATCGCAAGGGGTGGGGGGTGAGAGGTCCTGCCTCATACAGGGGGGACCCCTTCCCAGGGCAGCCACATCTGGCGGCTAAGTGAGGCAGGGATCTGAAGGGCCCGCCACCACGGCCCCTTGTAGGATCACGCGTCTGAACCGCACTCACCTCGGGACTCCTGGGTCCCCTGAGGCTTTGCAGGGCTTGCACTGTGTCTCAGCCTCTCTTTCTTCCTCCTCCTGTCTCGCATGGGAGCTGATCCCAGTAAATGCCTGGACCCCAAACTCCACTTCAGCCTCTGCTTCTGAAACCCCATACTGCAGTGGCCTGGATTTGATCATACTAGATGTTTGACATATGTTGCCCCTTAATGTGCACTGTCGTATATAACATACTGTGTTGGTATATAGAAATACATAATATATGTATACAGTATATACAGCATTGTGTATGGTATAATATTGTATAGTGCATGTATCTATAATATATGGACACATACTATCAGTCCCCTTTTACAACTGAGGATACCAACGCTCTGAGAGGTTTGGTCACTTGCCCTTGGGTCACACAGTGGCAGGAGCGGGGTTTCAGAAGGCCTTCAGAGTGAACTGCTGGTGACCTAAAGTGTACCAGAAAGGCAGGGAAAGGGTGAGCCCTTCTAAGGGAAGAGCAAAGATGAGAGAGAAATTGTAGCCACATTTCAGTGACCTTTGGAACGTACCCTGTACCCCAAATACTCCTACCTGGCCAACTGCTGACTACACTCCCTTTCTCTCCAAAATTGGTGAGAAAAATTAACATATAAATCCTGGGAAGAGAATTGCTTCCCCTTACTATAGTCACATGGTTAAGTCAGCCAGCCCCCAGCCCCCGCGCGCTCTGCCGCCGTCATCCCCGCTTTGCCTCCCTGCTCCCTTGTTGCCCTAGATCCCGCTATCATGAGAGAAGTGATCTGACAAACTGCCTCCTTCAGAGTGACACGCAAATGACAATGTGTGTACACTTGGCGAGATAATCCAGGACGCAGCTGATGTTTAACCTGAGCACTGGGGTTCCTGATTGGAAAGCTATTTAAGGCAGGAGGAGCATGACACTTGCTGTCACTTTGCAGATTTGTGTTTGGAAGTCCAATACTCCCAAAGCTGTTTATCTCTTTCTGGTTCTGTTGCCCATAATTGAGATAAGGTAGACAATGGTCCTTTAGAAATCGTCTAGTGGTAAAAGTAGCTCTTCTTTACACGGATACGGTTAACAAAGATATTTTCTAAAAGCCCAAGCAGGATTCCTCATTAAGCAACATCACGAAGCCCTAGTCTCTAAATATAACAATTAAGGGAGGTCTTTTTAATACAAATAAATAAAATCAATTGAAATCCAATTTTACTAGTCCTTTCAGTAAGCACTTAATCAAAACAACTAGTCCTTTCAGTAAGCACTTAATCAAAACAACTAGTCCTTTCAGTAAGCACTTAATCAAAACAACTAGTCCTTTCAGTAAGCACTTAATCAAAACAATGTGCCACTTTGGAACAGGGTTATTTTGAGTTAAAGGCAACTGGGAGTCAAGAGATGTAAGGAGAGTTCTCTGCCCTCCCCTTACCTGCCTAAAAGCAGGGCATAAATTCCCCTTTGTGAGTGTTTCCCTCCCCTCCAACTGTCACCCCCACCAGCCAGAGAATTCTCTGGTTTTTTTTTTTTTTTTTTTTGAAGTATAGTTGACATAGAATTTTTGAGAAGAGCTGGGAAAAGCATTATCACGCTGAGATGAGTTTGCGTAAACAGATCTTACTAAAATAAGCTTTATGTTCCATTAGTTGCCCCATATATTTCCTAGTCACTCCCCCACAATTTGTCATGCTTTGAAGCCTGTTGGGGATGGTTATTGAAAAGATGTGACCGCCAAATGACCCATGAGCTGGACCCAAGCAGTTGGAGGCTCTGCCTCCCCTTCCCTGTCCTTGGAAGGTAGGTTCTGATTGCCTTCCGCATTCCTAGAGGCCACTCCAAGGACACAGCCTTGAGATAGTGATGTAGTATTGTGAACACCTGCTGAGTATGTGTGACTAAGCCCAGTTAAGGCCTCTTTGTAACGTTAAAGATCTAGTGGGCCGGTGCAGGGAGCTATCCGTCCATTCTCGTTGCTGCACAAGGTAAACTTACTAAAACCTGCCACCTACCAAACTGGAGTGTCCTGCCTCTTTCTTCCCTCTCTGTGGGGCCCAGGGAAATGGGCTCTTTTCTCTTGTCAGTCTTTTATTACTTCATTTTTATAAGATTTATTTATTTATTTGGGAGAGAGGAAGAGGGAAAAGAGAGAGTCGGGGGAGAGGCAGAGGGAGAGAGAGAGAGAGACTCTCAAGCAGACTGCCTGCTGAGAGTGGAGCCCAATACAGGGCTGGATCCCACAACCCCGAGATCGTGACCTGAGCCAAAATCAAGAGTCAGATGCTTAACTTACTGAGCCACCCAGGCGCCCCTCTCTTTTGTTAGTTTAGTTCACAGACCCTCAGTTACTAAACTTAAGAGGGTAGGGGAAAGTTCCCCCCAACCCACCCCAACATCAGCTACAGGCATCTTTTTTTTTCTTTTTTTAAGATTTTATTTATTTGAGAGAGAGTGAGAGAACACAAACGGGGGGGAATAGCAGGCAGAGGGAGAAGCAGATGCCCTGAAGAGCCGGGAGCCCGAGGCAGGGCTAAATCCCAGGATTCCAGTCTCAATCCCAGGACTCCAGGATCATGACCTGAGCTGAAGGCAGATGCTTAGCCAACTGAGCCACCCAGGGGCCCCATACAGGCATCTTTTTATTCAAGCCAGAGAGCCCTTTTGATTACTATTGAGTTTCCCTCTGCCTGGGCTCAAGATTTACTCTGCCTAACAATGCAGGCTCTTATTGTTCTCTACTTCAAAGAAAAACACTTTCTGAATCATCGGTCTACTGAAAGGGAAAACCCATCATCTCCTGGGCTTTCTCTAGGAGTGGAAACCCTTGAGACACATGGACAAACTACCAGCCTGGAAGTGAAGAGGTTTGGTCCTTTTCTAACTCTGTTCTATGACTTTTGCAATATCCAGTCTGGAGCCCAGTATCCTTACAGAGGGAAGGGAAGGGAAAGGAAGGGAAGCAGAAAAGGTGATTCCAACTCCAAACCCTCTTCACTCTCAGAGTCACTCCAGTCCCTTGCCTCTCTAAGTTTCAGTTTCCCCATCTATAAGCTGAGGGGAAGGGAAGTTGACTAGACCAGCACTTCCCAAGGTGTGGTCCTCCTCTCCCACCACAACCACCCCAGCAGCAGCAGAAACGTTTGGGAATTTATTAGAAATGCAAATGTATGGGCTTGCAGAGACCTACGCGTACTAAATCAGAATCTCTGAGATGCAGCCCAGAAAACTGTTTTAGTAAACTCTTCAGGTGATTCTCACTCAAATTCAAGAACCACTGGAGAAAGAATTTCACAGTTCTCTTCCCCATGAGAAACCCTTAAACTCGGGGCACCTGGGTGGCTCAGTAGGTTGAAGCCTCTGCCTTCTGCTCAGGTCATGGTCTCATGGTCTCAGGGTCCTGAGATGGAGCCCAGCATCGCATCGGGCTCTCTGTTCAGCAGGGAACCTGCTTCCTCCTCTCTCTCTGCCTGCCTCTCTGCCTACTTGTAATCTCTATCAAATAAATAAATAAAAATCTTAAAAAAAAAAAACAAAAAACCCTTAAACTCTTTTCCCCCAACTTTAAGATCTCACTCCCTCCTTCCCTCTTTCTTTCTCTTAAGAGCAAAACAAAAAACCTGCTCCAAACTTCTCTCTCCACAGACTACTAACTTCAAGGGACTTAAAATAAAATTTGCATTCAGTCATTTCCATAGCAACCTTAACAAAACCACAGAGATGCTTTTGTTCTTTAATATACCTGCTACTTCTTTTAAAGGGACTGTGTTCCTTTTTCACTTATAAATCCAATCTTATGTAAGGATACCTCTTAAAAACATCTCAGTAGCACATAATTATACTCTCAACCAACAGAACAAAGAATGTCATTTAAATCATACCACTTAATTGATCCTAATATGCCAGCTCTTCTAAAGGCCAACCCTCAAGATGGAACACAATCTAAGATCCTAAATCTGCAGGAAAGAATCCGTCTCTGTAACAGTCGTCCGCACACCATTATTGATTTCACACTCTATCCACTGACCCTACTTCCAGAAATTGCTGCCAGCTCTAACTGGTGAACCACCCTCCCGCACTCTCAGACCATGAATTTCTGGTCAGCTGATTGTGCATCCAGCTCCTGGTTTGGCCTATAAAAACCTTCCTGGCCCTGGACACATGACCCATGTCATTCAGAGGTAGGAACATGACCCATAGAAAACAATAAGCTATTGATGGAAACTTCTGGAATATACACATGTGATATTTCTTCCTGGACTAGAGCCTGAAATGATGACCCCTAGAACTCCACAGCCGTTTTAATCCCATGGCGGGAGACTTGTCTGAGATGGAGCCACTGAACAGGTGGAACCATGAGGCCAGGAGAGTGGAAGTGGGGCCAGATATCATTTCTGAGCCTGTCTCTAACAATGCCTGGAACCAGCTCGCCTCTCGGGACCTTTTGGTCAAAAGTCCATTAAATTTCCTTTACTCACTTTGGGTTGACTTTCCTTGACCAGAAACATTTTAATGGATACAGAGTATAAATTAATGCATCTTTTGGTAGGCAACTTGTCAGTGTCTATTAAAAAATCTCCCTGTGCATAGCGCTTGTCCTAGAAATTCTACTTCCAGAAATATACTCTTCAGAAATACTCTCACAGTTTTGGAAATACACACACACACATTCATGAAGTTCATTGAAGTATTGTTTTCACAGCAAAGAGTTGGAGGTAGCCCAGTGTCATTTGATAAAGGAATGGACCAATAAATCATGTTGCATCTGTACCATGGGACACTGTGATGTCATTAAAATGAATGAGGTAGGGGCACTTGGGTGGCTCAGTTGGTTAAGCAGCTGCCTTAGGTTTGGGTCATGATCCCAGGATCCTGAAATCAAGCCCATGTTGGGCTCGCTGCTCAGCAGGGGAGTCCGCTTCTTCCTCTCCCTCTGCCTCTCCCCCTGCTCATGCTCAATCTCTCTCTGTCAAATAAATAAATAAAATATTTTTAAAAATAAATAAATAAAATGAAAGAGGTACATCAATATAGTGATGTAAAAAAAATTCAGATATCAGGGCACCTGGATGGCTCAGTGGGTTAAAGCCTCTGCCTTCGGCTCAGGACATGACCCCAGGGTCCTGGGATTTAACCCTGCATCGGACTCTCTGCGAAGCAGGGGGCCTGCTTCCTCCTCTCTCTCTCTGCCTACTTGTGATCTCTGTCTGTCAAATAAATAAATAAAATATTTTTTTTAAATTCAGATATCTATTGATAAGTAACAATTAGCAGTTCCAAAAAATATTTTTATACTCTATTGGAAGCAAGAGGTATGAATATACGAATTGAAAAGGTCTGGAAGGATCAAATGGTCAATTCCATGGGGTGGGATAAGGGGACATTTATTTTAAAGCATTTTATATTGTTAAATTTTTACCTCTTATATAAACTACTTTGGTAAATAATAGAACAAAAAAAAGAAAGAAAAGAAAAACACTAAAAATACACTGAGTTGTACTTTCTTCAGCAAACACTTAATCAGTGCCTACTGTATGCTTGGCTCTAGGCCAGGCTCTGCATATCCAGAGGTGGGCCTCAGTGTGAAGATAACACTAAGTGGTCTATCTGTGCCATAAGGTAACTGTGCCTCACCTACTATTTTAAAGATTTGGCCATAATGAATCAGAGACTAACTCCATCTCATAAAAGTAAACACATGGGTTTTAGTATGTGTCTAGTAAAGTTATTATCACTAAGTTACCATTTAGTGCTACCAGGAAATCTCTTAGTTGCGTTTTACAACTAACTAGTCTTTCAAGGACTCCCAAAAAACCCAGAGCTCCTGGTAATGGTTATGAGACTGGTGGGAAAGCCAATACTTGGCATAGCCTTGAACCCTAGTGGCCCCATAAAGAACACTTGCTTTTACTCTGTGAAACAGGCAAATGAGTTTTTTATTAAAAGAACATCTCAAAAACCAAGATCAATAGGGTTCTTATGTGCTGGGCTATACACCTCCCGAAAACTGACCCAAGACCACCAGTTCATGCCCCAGAGACCACCAAACAACCTCTGTGGAGGGAGAGTGTGCAGTGGTTTCTAGAGGGCACCAGATTCCTTCAAGCAAAGCAAAGATGTTAGCACACCTGTCGTATC
The DNA here is from genome assembly GCA_004024625.1 of Mellivora capensis. NCBI lineage: Eukaryota > Metazoa > Chordata > Mammalia > Carnivora > Mustelidae > Mellivora > Mellivora capensis. Next base: position 9,948 of record PISX010025647.1, on the reverse strand, counting down.
CCCACCCCTGGGCAACCCAGTTTCCGTGAGGCAATGAACTATTCACCAATCTCTTAACCATTAATCAGATCATTTGTTTACTTATCTCTTGCCACTGCACTGTTAACTCCATGGACCATGTCAGGGGTACCTGGGTGGATCAGTCAGTTAAGCAACCACCTTCGGCTCAGAGCATGATCTCAGGGTCCTGGGATTTAGCCCCTCATCGGGCTCCCTGCTTCTCTCTCTCTCTCCCTCTGCTGCTCCTTCTGCTTATGTGCTCGCTCTCTCTCTCTCTCTTTCAAATAAATAAGTAAAATCTTTAATAAAGGAGAGAGAGAGAGAAGGACCATGTCTATCCTTATATCTCCATCTCTAGCACAGGGTCTGACACATAACAGGGGCTCAATGAACATTGTTGAATTAATAACCTATTCTTTAATCAAACCATTTTTATAGATTTTTAAAGTGAAATATAGCATTTTCACTTCCCTTCTCTGAGCTGTACTACAAGAAGACTAAGAACTATAAATTAAGAAGAAGCAAATGAGATGGTACATATGGAACCTTCTGTAAATTTCAGAGTCCTACACAAATCTCGGTGAGTGGTACTCAGGAAACTGGGTAAAGTCTAAGGAATGGCTCTATCATATTCCTAACTTAATAGCCGTCTTCGAAAATGAAGATTGTGGAGCAGTAAACACTTCAATACATGGGTTAAAGTTTGTTTTTGTGTATGTATTTTTTAGAAACCTGCCTCATTTGTGCATTCATGATGTTAACAAAGAGAAAACATCATGGGGATGGGGGGTGGTGATCAACCCCAATCCCGAGTCAAAGACTTTTAGAGGTAGATACGACATGGGTCAAGTATTGCACTTCTATCCCCTGAGAAATGCAAAATCTAAGTCTACAGCAGTAAAGTGACGTGGCTGGTGTCACCCACCTAATTTTTCAAAGAGCCAGTAGGAGATCCTTTATCTCCTGGCTGACATTCCTCCTCTAAATCGTTCCAGGTCTGAAATTCTGATTGTGCTGATTATTGTCAGACAATGGCTGGCATCTGGCTTTTCACTGTAAAATCAATACCTCAACGCAAAAGTTAAATCGACATTACGCTGAGTGTCAGTGATAACAAATTAAGCTGCTTTAAGCTCAACAAAAAATAGCATTGTTGTTTGTTTGTTTGTTTGTTTGTTTGTTTGCATACAACTGTTTCTTTCCCCTCTCTTCTCCTTCTCTTCCATGCACCAAACTCACACTTATCCTGGACACACCAATGCAACTGGCAATTCAGAAAGATTCAACAGCGAAATGCCAGTCAGAGCAAAGCCCGATTCTCAGCCACAGGAAGAAAGCAGTTGAAAATGCTGGGCCATTCAAGTCACAAAAGATATGATTTCTGCCTGGGATTGTCCGATAACAGAAATGAATGATGGTTCTTTGCCTGAAAATACATATTGATTGTTGGCTGTGGATTTCACCATGTTTAATGCGGAAGTCACCATCCTTCAAATGTGTGTAAATTGAAGCTGCTGTTGCCTTTTCCTTGCAGGATGATTTGTAGCAAGAGACAAGACAAAGCAGGAGAAATGTCTACATCTGGGTCAGGCTAGACATTCTCCCGCCAGTTCTCCACCCTGGATTATCTGATCTTCCCTTCTATGGTGCCAATTGATTGCACACAAAGGGCAGATGGATCGCCTGCATTTCACTGAGATGGAGGGGCCCTGGGATTCTCTAAAATCTTTGGCAGAACTGAACTCTGTAAAGATCACCCCATATTCCCAGGCCAAGCCACCATTTAACAACGTAAATCTCTGGTGACCTGACCTCACCTGCTTTCTGCTCTGCTGGCCTGTGAATGGGACCAAATAGAAACCAGCACAGATGCCGGGGGTCATCCTCTCCCCCTGAGCGAGACCAAACTTGATCCTGGCTGCTCCAGTGCAGCCATACTTCCTTGCATCAATTTCTGATGCTTAAAAAGCATTGGGCTCTGCGGACTAATGTGACTACAAAAATTCCTGCGGGAGGTAGTTGGCTGGTCGTTGTTGGTCAGCTGAGGAAGAGAGCGGTCTTCCTCGGCATCAGTTTCATGCCGCTCACAACTCGAAGGCCTCAGAGTCCAGTGAGCTCAGAGGTTCTAAGTAGGAAGTTTCTTATAGTATAGAATTCAAGGGCTCCTAAAAGTTTCCCCTAACCCAAAATCCTTCCCCAACAGTCTATTATGATATCTAAAATCTCACCATTTTAAGTCTGTTTCATCAGAGTTCTATCAAATTAGGGTCTCTAAGTGGCCTTTGTAAAAATTCTAGAACCAGGGGCGCCTGAGTGGCTTAGTGGGTTAAGGCCTCTGCCTTCAGCTCAGGTCATGATCCCGGCGTCCTGGGATCGAGCCCCACATCGGGCTCTCTGCTCAGTGAGGAGCCTGCTTCCTCCTCTCTCTCTGCCTGCCTCTCTGTCTGCTTGTGGTCTCTGTCTGTCAAATAAATAAATAAAATCTTAAAAAAAAAAAAAAATTCTAGAACCACTAAGAACACTAAATATTATCTCCACCTTAGCAGAAATGTCTTCTAAGTTGGCAGGCACTGAGCAAAAGGCTTTGTGAGGATACGAAACATCCAGATTGGGGAGACAGCTGGGGGACAGACAGTAAGAGAGTCACAGACTGGAAATGCAGAATGGCGCCAAAGATTTCCAATTTAGCCCAGGATCAGCTCAAGGAACACACCAATCTGGTTTATAAGAGAAATCAGTCCCAATGAACTGTTCTGAAGATAGCAGTAGTAAAATTCCAGAGGACATTCCCAGGAAGAGGTTTTTCATGCCAGCCCTATAACTCACTTCATTGCTTTCTCCTAGGTGCCTAAGGAAGGAAACGGGACTAGCGCTTAGACACATGGAGAATTTGAAGAGGAGAAACATACTTTTCAGTATAACTGAGTGTCATTAAAAAGGTTTTTAATGCCTTGTATAGTCAGCAAGACAAATTAGTTGACTTCATCTTCTTTTTTTAAAAGTATAAAATATTGCCATTAGAGCAGCACCAAAAAAAATCCCGTTAGAGGGACGCCTGGGTGGCTCAGTTGGTTAAGCGGCTGCCTTCGGCTCTGGTCATGATCCCAGCGTCCTGGGATCGAGTCCCACATCAGGCTCCTTGCTCTGCAGGGAGCCTGCTTCTCCCTCTGCCTCTGCCTGCCACTCTGTCTGCCTGTGCTCACTCGCTCTCTCTCCCTCTCTCTCTGACAAATAAATAAATTTAAAAAAATTTTTTTAAATCACGTTAGATATAATAATACTTTATCATTGTTGTCAGCTCTTGCTTTGTCTAACTAATGACTTAATCATCTTTCTCCTTCCCCAAGTTAGAACAGAGTTGGTTACCCGCTACTCAGTTGAGACTTGGGCTATGCCTGTGGTCATGGCCTCCTTATCTTCTCTTCACAGGAAAGTCTCTACTGACTGAAATTCTTCTACTCTTTACAGATCCTGTATTGCCCAGAGATGGCACATTCACTACTTTCTTTTATGGCTTGTTTTATGTGACCATTACAGAGGGTCATACTGTATAAGGCCATACAGTATGGAGGTCATACTAAACATATACATGTGCCCACCTACTTCATGTGTATCTATTTTACTCTGATTCCTAATACTAACTGAAACACTTTACTTCTTGCATTTTAGCACCACCAAATTCATCTGAGATTATCCAATGTAACTACCTCAGTACTCACTGGTCTCTGAGGAAACCTGCCTAGGGATAAATCCTCCAAACTCTTTCCTGTCAATCTTTGGATGAGCTTACCTCATTACCCATTATCTTCCTTCAAATCATCTCGGGATAAATGCTATACCACCTCCCTTTTGAGAAAACCACCTCAACTTTCTCTTGGTTTTGTCCATTTTGCCTCCCACTATATCTTGAAATATTAACTTTCTACCCCACCTTCATCATAACACTCCCTTTCCTCCACCTACTTTTATATTTTTAATGTGCACTTGGCTCCCCAAATTAAAAGAACATCTCAATTCTCTCTCCACGTAGAAAGAGAAAGACTAACTTAATGACTAAACTTTATGTCCCTTAGACCATCTTATGAAAATGCCGGTCACATGGTAGACACTCCAATGTGATCATTTTTTCCACCAGCTACTCCTCAGCATTCCAGCTGAGCTGGATGGTGCAGCATAGTGGGAAGGGCAAAGGCAGCCCTTCAGAGTCAGGCAGATCTTGGTGTGCCTCACAGCTGTCCCAATTACCATGAGATCTAAATAATGGTGTGGGGCGTTGAAGCGTGGTGGGATTGTGCATAAAGAATCAATGTGGGATTTTTCCCTCTCTCACCATCAGGGGTAGGGACCATGATCTCAATTGTCATTGCATCTATCTCCAGTCCCAAGAGACACACCTGGCATATAGAAGCCACTTACCACATATTTGTTGTGCTAACATGCAACAAAGACGATAAAACATGACGATATCAGACCCCATAGACATATGGGGGGGGGACAGAAAAGGGTAAGACAGAGAGTATCATGATCACCACAGAAAAAATGATAAGCAACTAAAGATTGCCAGAACAAGGGACTCTGACACTTGATTCCCTAGTCCTTCTTTATTTTAAAGTTTTTTAATATTTTGTCTATTTATTTGACAGAGAGAGGGAGAGAGCACAAGCAAGGGGAGCAGCAGAGGGAGAAGCACTCTCTCCACTGAGCAGAGAGCTGAATGCAGGGTTTGATCCCAGAACCCTGGGATCATGACCTGAACTGAAGGCAGACTCTTAACCAACTAAGCCACCCAAGAGCCCCCCACCTGACCCCAGTCCTTCTTTAAGGAGGTTCCTATTAAAAACTTTTTGAATGACTCTACAATATTGATATGGGCATTTTTAGTCATAAAATTTTTTTTAATTTATTTATTTGTCAGAGAGAGAGGGAGAGCAAACGAGCGAGCACAGGCAGACAGAGTGGCAAGCAGAGGCAGAGGGAGAAGCAGGCTCCCTGCAGAGCAAGGAGCCCGATGTGGGACTTCATCCCAGACACTGGGATCATGACCTGAGCCGAAGGCAGCCGCTTAACCAACTGAGCCACCCAGGCGTCCCCATAAAATGTTTTTATGTCAATCCTTCCTTTTGCCAAAAATGAGCAAGAATTTTAAACTTACTTGGTTGGGTAGAAAGAGAAGAGATGGAAGAAACTAAAGGAGGATTAATTACCTAAAAGAACACTGAGGAAACATATTCAGGCATGGAATTCCAGAAACTAAAAAGCATCTCATCTTTGGTCCAGACTGAAGACAGATCTAAGTTCCCCTAGGGAAGGTTCCTTCTAACCCTTCTGAAAAGGTGTTCTTGAGTGAGTCTCTGCCCCTTTGCCTTGGATGTTTTGAAATTATGTAGCATTTTATATTCCCTAATTTTAGCATTTATTTGTTTTGGTGAAAGAGTGTATAGAGAGTTGCAGAAGAGAGTCCATATATTATTAGAAACTAGAAGCTCCTTATGATTATTAAGCAAAAGATGGCTGATCAACATTCTCCCTGTGGAAGAGAATTCGCTGTCACAGAAAGAAGGAACACTTTAGTAACCCAGAGCCTCTGAGGTTGCACCTAAGGCATCCGTCCCAAGTTCCAACAGCCAGAAGGAAGGCCTTGATCAGAAAGAATCATCATCCCAGAGACAAAGCTAATGATGACACTCGAGGGCCATTACCAGGAGAAGCCTGGGGCTAGCAAGTTTCCACCAGCGTGAAAAGAACATGACAGTTTCTGAAGTGCTTCCTTGTTCTCCTTGGCGAGCAAAAGAGAGTAAATCTGAAATACTATCAGTTACCATTTTTTAAAAACAATACAATCTGCGGGGGTGGGGGGGGAATAAAACAATAGATTCTGAAGATAAGAATATGAATTTTTAAAATCCTCTTCTTGGCTTTTCCTCTTTGTAATCCAAATAAAATGGAGTATTTTGTGGTCAGTCGCAAAACAGCTTTGAATGCAAAAGAATCTAAAAGTAAATATTGAGAAACAATTTAAATCTTTACAGAATTCTCCTGAAGAGAAAAGAAAAGGGTGTTAGGTGGCATGACGCTAGGGAAAGCTCCTTTAAGTCTCTCTTTTTTTTTTTTTTTTTTTTTTTTTTCCTATTTCTCCTCAGCAGCTCCACACAAAAACTCAGTCTTTTCTTCCTCTCCCTCCCATCCTGACCACTGGCTCAGAGATCTGTTCTGTTTTTCCAATAGCTCCAGGCTCTTTCCGCTACAGGTCAGACCTGTCTCTCTCTTCCTTTCAGCTCTTTGGGCCTCACATTTCCACAATTAGCACAACAAACACTATTCAAGCCTCCTTAGAAAAGGAGAGTAGGGAAAGCTATGGTTATTTAAACATTAATACTTTTCAGTGTCACCGACTCTATCATACCTGTACTTTCTAAAATTTTTTAATGAACATGTGTAACTTTGCAATCAGAAAAAAAGGCCATGTTTCCTTTTTTCAGTAAAACATAGAGTATCCTTAAAATAGAATATCCTAGGGGCACCTGGGTGGCTCAGTCAGTTAAGCATCTACCTTGGGCTCAGGTCATGATCCCAGGGTCCTGGGATGGAGCCCCACGTTGCACTGGGGTCCCTGCTCAGTGGGGGAGGCTGCTTCTCCCTCTCCCTCTGCCCTCCCCCTCCTCATGCTCTCTCTCTCTCTCTCTCTCAAATAAATAAGTAAAATCTTTAAAAATAAATAAGAGTATTCTAAAATAGTGGTGCCCAGATTTTAGAATTTTATAATCAAGTACAATTTCAATAGAAATCCTGGGGATTAACACAGGGCTAATAATTTTATATTTTGCCCCCCCAAAAGGATTATTTTTTAAATCTGCTATCCTCATCATTTCATGAAAGAGAGAGTGTTTTAACAACCTGAACAGTAGAGTAGGCACGGATTCTCCCAGCTGACTCATGGCTTGGACCAGTTCTTTAAGTACTGGCTGAGAGTATTTAGTGAGAATAGAGAGAAATGGACTTTGGTTGATAAAAATTGGATACCCTTTTATGTTCAGAACAAGAGACAATTACATACACTTATCATTAACATAATATTTGAACTTATTTGCCATTGTTTTTCATTGCACTCATTTCCCAGTATTCCTAACTACAAAGCACTACCCATTCACACTAAGCCGCTCAGACTCACTGGATAGAAGCAGCTTACGTAGCTTTTTCAAAGGGCTTTTATACTGTTTTTGCTTTGTCTTTCTTGTTAACAAAACATTCCCTTTCCTGAAATGTGTCTTCTTTTTGAGGATGTAAATCTGGATGTTTCCAAACCAGATACATTTTAGGAGACATTACGGGCCTAAGCTATATATGATAAAATCAATCCCTTGTTCTCAGTAAGTGGGACTGAGGAACGCATTGTTGGGTTTCGGGATTTTAGCTGATTGCAGCTTCCAACTTCAGACCGCTATGGGCTGGCTGGCTGGGGCTGGCTGGGGCTGACTGCGCGTCCCGCACGCCGGAATCAGAAACACGCAGACAAAACTGGCCCTGGCCATCACCCAGGGCTTTCTGTTTGCTTTTGTTCTTTATGCTTCCACCGGAGGGCCTCTATAGTTCATTAGGATTAGGAACAATATACTTTTTAATGCTTTTGAAAATGATGGCAGGTGAAAACCTGAGTTAAAAAGAACCATATTGCTGGGGAGCCTGGGTGGCTCAGTTGGTTAAGTGTCGACTCTTGATTTCAGCTCAGGTCATGATCTCAGGGTTGTGAGATCAAGCCCCACATCAGGCTGAGAGTGGAACCTGCTTAAGAGTCTCTCTCTCGGGTGCCTGGGTGGCTCAGTGGGTTAAGCCTCTGCCTTCGGCTCAGGTCAAGATCTCAAGGGTCCTGAGATCGAGGCCTGCATCGGGCTCTCTGCTCAGCAGGGAGCCTGCTTCCTCCTCTCTCTCTGCCTGCCTCTCTGCCTACTTGTGATCTCTCTCTCTCTGTTAAATAAACAAATAAAATCTTAAAAAAAAAAAATCTCTCTCTCCCTCTGCCCCCCTCTCCACCCCCAAATGTGCACACGCGCACACTCTCTCTCTCAAACTCAAAAGCAAAACAAACAAACAAAAACATATTTCTGATTAACACCAGCATCCCTTCTAGTTGCCTCCCCAGGAAGTAGCTCAGCTGATTTGATTCTTAATCCGGCCCTACAAAATGCACTTGAATAATGGGTTTGACTTTTAAGTACAGTTTAAAAACCACAAAAGAACAAGCACACACGTCAGGGTACCCCAGAGAGTTACAATATGTGGTTGTAAAATGAAGAGTATTTTGAAAGTCTCACATGGTTATTGACCTGTTTCCCTGATGAGCATCTCCTCCGAGCCCAAACTGATAACAATTCTTTACCTTTGAAGTAATTAGCTATGACTGCTGCCAGATGTGGGAAGAAAGGGGGAAATGAAGAGAAGAGCACCCCAGGTGACGGCTGACAGGGTATCCTCTCTTTCCCAGGCAGGTGAAGAGAGGTGAGTCTGTTCCAAATATGTCCATCTTTCCCCCCTCCAACTGGCCAGTGTTCCCTGTGGAAAATCAGCTCAACGGCAGCAGTCTCTTCCCCTTCCCCTCACAAATCTGCACCCACTGTTATGTACTGAGGCAGACGATTCATCTGATGTGCAGAGAGGACCCCACCCAGAGTGAGAGAATCAAGCCCGGATTCCTCTCCAACATCCTGGGGAGCTCCATCACCGCACCGGCAAGCATGCCCACGTGGATGGGAGATTGGGGGCCGTAGGACTTGGCACTTGCCGGAGCTGCCCTCTGAAGCTCATCCAATAATCCCCCCACTGGATGCAGGAGGTATGGAGATAATGACTATTTCCTGAATATCGTGCTGTTTAAACAGCCCTGCTATGGTGTTTGGAGAGATTCAGGATGTTTTTGCATCCCAGGTGCTGTTGGAGCTGCCGAGCTCAGCTAAACACAATGCACAGGCTTTGAGAACAGGTGGTGGCCCGCCAGATTGCTGGCAGTCGGGGTGGTGGCCGGTGTTTTTCTTGTTCCAGAAGTTGGCAGAGGAATGCATGCTTCAGTACAATCAGTAGCTTTCCATCCTCGAAAAAGAAATGTTTTCCCTGACACCAGAGCGTGAAGACACACTCTACACTGCTCAAAAGCCCTTTCTGAGACAGAACAAAGTCCAGAACTGCAGACTGCCATGCAGAATCATCCTCACTTTATCCCCGATTTTAGCTGAAGTATTTTGGCTTGTAAAATGAGCGACCCACTCAAGCTAGCTCAAGAGGGTATGTGCATGTGTAGAGGTGGTACTGGAGGAACACCAGGGAAGAAATAGTTCTGGGGCTCAAAGGAGCTAGGAATCCAGCAGGAATCAAATCTCTCGGGGACCATGTAGACCCTCCCATCTCTAGTTTCCTCACAACTGTCAACTATTTTCCTGTTGGCCATAGCCGCCGAGCCCCCTAGTCTCTGTCACCCTCCTGGAAAGGCCTCCTCTTCGCTGCTGTCTCTCCCAATTCTCTATCAGATAACCCAGTTTTATCATTTCATTGCCTTTACCACTGCAATGGGTTGAATGTCGTTGTTCCCCAGATTCACATGTTGACATCTGATCCCCAATGTGATATTATTTGGAGGTGAGGCTTTTGGGAGGTATTTAGGTCATGGCCAAGTCAAAATTGCGTGGAACCTTCGTGAATGGCACTAGTGCCCTCTAGAAAAGGCCAAAGAGCTACCTAGCCCTCTTTCTGTCATGTGAGAATCTATAACAAAAAGCTGGCCGTCTGCAAACCAGGAAGCAGGACCTCACCAGGACGTGACCATGCTGGTGCTCTGATCTTGGACTTCTGGCCTCTAGAACTGTGAGAAATAAATTTCTGTGGTCTATTTACTGAGCACCCAGTTTATGGCACTTTGTTATACAAGCCAGAACTAAGACAATTACCACCTGAATTTTTTTT